>JAVTVY010045132.1:0-212758 GCA_036873755.1 Hanleya hanleyi | reverse complement strand
TCGAGCATCGATCTGTCTTCTTCGTGAAATATTGCTCTTTATCCGGACAATAAGTTCGCCGTCCAACCGAGTGATCCGTTCGGACACGATTTGCTCAAGGCCTCATTTAATACTGTCCGTTTTCACTGGTGATATTATCTGGACTCTATTAATCACCGCGAGTCAAGTGCAACATACAAATTGTGCCTCTCGTAATATAACTGTTGAAAGGGACGTTAAATCATACTCAGTTCTATTAAAAGAAAATAAAACCGCGTATTGATTCTCGCGAATTTCTATCCTATATAATCTACACAAATGAAAATAAATGACCATAAAAGAATTAGAAACAGTTTCAGTCATATTATTACGCTGTCCTGTCATTCGGACTAAAACGATTCGAAGAGTCGTGGATTGATATGGCGGTTAGATCGATCGACATAAGGTGCCACGGGACTGTTCGCCAACGTTGAACGCATCAACGCATCATGAACTACTTAATACTGACTTTCCCACTTGTTTCATTCCCCGTTAATTCGGAGCCGACATTTTTTCACCACAGTGAAACCCGGCACGGTATCTATACTTCATTTGTACAGTTTTACTCCAAAACAAGATAATTCTTTCAGATGGTTTAAATCGCAAAAAATACAGAGGGTTAAAATCGCAAAAGAAAAAAAGAAAAGAAAAACGTTGTTCGATATGTATGTTATATCTTGACGGCAATCCTGTTTAGCATGACGGATAGACTAACGCCAACGTGTCGCCAAAATAAACAGGAGGGTGAAATAATAGGAGTGTAAACATTGCGTTATCTCTGGTGGCTTTGCAGATCAAAGGGCTTTCACATAAATGGACACCTACTGTGTGTGCCTCAGTATCATTGGCTTAATGTCACACTCAAGTTTGTTTCACTTATATGGTGACAGTCAGTTTGGTTGGTGGAGGAAGCCGGAGTACCCGGAGAGAACCACCGCTCGTCGGCAAGTAACTGACAAAGCTTACATCATGCTACACGTATTCAATGCATTGCCCAACTCCATACCCTCATATTTCAATTTCTAATTTTATATCTCTTATATGTGATACTAACCTGTTATTAGGCATGAGATGCAGTGTACATTGTATATACAGGCATACATACCAAATCACCTACAGTATATTCCTTTATAGTATTTACTAATAGTTTGGTGACATTATTTTATTTCAGAAGTACAATATCAAAATAACCGGCGGGGGAATCCCGCAGTACCGAATCCCTGTTAGTTTTTAATTTCCTTAAATTTTGCTATCAAATTCTGGCTGACCCTAAAGCTTTTGCACAACCATATCTGTGTCCACACATTTAACTTACTATATTAATTAAAACTGAGTTTGAATCAGTTTGTGATGTCTCAGTCTTTACCAGTGCACATTATTATGGAGCATTACAGTATGATGGCAAGGCTTTGGTGTAAGACCTCCCATTGAAAAGGTAATATCCTGAACAAAAGACTGACAATACAACTTGCAGCAGATCCTTTGTCAATTATATTTCGTGAGTCTTACACCAAATCGTTGCCAGTATGATTGAACACAGTTGTCATTGTTCATTCTTTTATTTGCATATACAAATGTGAGGATTTACCACAGTGTCCTATTGCATACTGGAAATGATAGATTTACTCCAACTATTGCATTGTTATTAGCTTTGTTTGTTCACATATCATCACACACAGTTACTCCAAGAACGTGCTCCAAATTGCACACCTATTCTTCCTAACTATACATGTACATGTATTTATCAGATCTATGCAATGGGATGTGTAAGCTTACTTTCGAAAAAAAATGTAATCTCTATTGGAAGTTATATAATATAGTTCCTCCTTCAATCCAACCTCAACATCAGTAATATAAAAATCAGATTTCTTAATAAATGTATTGTTATTTTAAATGATGTGCATTGCCAATGATGTGCAACCTCAAATGATGTGCCACCCTGAAGGGCTCGATCTTTTTGCGAAGCTGCATGTTTGATAATGCAATATTGGTAAACTAGAAATATCACAGAAAATGTTTTTTCTGACGCTGAACCGATTTAATAAAAAAAATGCTGTGTACAGAGTTGCTGTTTGTGGGATCTATTTTGCCTTTTATCGAAGAAACCCTCCGAAATATATCAGCTGGGACAGGCAGTAGACTACTACATCATCTATCGCTGATTGTTGATAACAGACGGCGGACGATGAGATGATAGATGTGTTAGCGTGTTAGTAATGCGGAGGCGGAGTTGGGTTCTAGAATGGGTATCTCGATTGTAGACGTATCAGCCTATCGATTTTAAAGCATTACCAGTTATTTGTGTTTTTTTTATAGACAACGGTTAACCCCTGAAGGTCAGAGCTGCAAAGAGCTTCTCATAGTTATTGTTATTTCTCCACGAGATTGACTAATTTTTTGGGGGGTCACATTTTCATTGCATCTGATTGTCTAAACTTGGTTTTCCGATGCAATGCAGTCAGAGGATGTTACACGGACAGTTTAGGAGGTTGCAAACTCTGACATTTTGGAGAATCCTGGGAAAAGTAGTTCCATTTCTCATCCAGTGATTGTTACATATACCATCAAAAACGACTATAGGCATATAGCCCGAATAAACTTATACCAGACGTACATCTGGTTCTGACCTTGCCCTATTTTTACAAGGTCATTGAGTCAAACTAAATTAGTCCCTCATTATAGTGCTGAAGCTGGGGGACAGACTGATCCACACTGTGGCAAACTTCAAACATCGCAAAGTGGAAAATAGATTGGCTTAGCCTCGCGTTACGTATCTGCGCGAACCCAGTCAAATCGAATCTGTCAAGATTTGCCTAGTCCTGTCCCGGTATATATGAATACTGTACAGTGGCGGTAACCTCCTTTTCTTGGAGTCAGTTGCATCTATTTGTCTGTAGCCGATCTAGTTTTCGGTAGCCGATGAGTCTTGTAATGACAGCTAACATTATCCACACTAATATCAAATAATTGTTCTGTACGGCGAAATGGATGTTCAGTCCTCGCACACCGATTTAAGTTGTCAATTTCGTAGAGTAGTGACTGAAATTTGGCTTGGCGACGTGGTGAGGAATAAAGCTGATAGGTGTTTCTGATTGGCTGAAGCTCAGCACTGGTAAAAGACAATACAAAGGCCCGAGTACATATCTGTCGATCTGTTATCGAACACATGACAATAAATATATATATTCACCGGAATATATACAAGTCATTGAGACAGTGAGAATCCAATGTTAACCCTATCTGGCCTGGGCGATTTGGGGTGTACCGCAGCCTGGGGGAGGGGGCGAAAAGTGCTCCCCCCCCCTTATATATTTTCGCTATCGCTAAGGCTAGGGGGCTGAAACTTACCACACTATATCATTGGGTCAAGCTCTACAACATAATGTAAAAAAATCCAAGATGGTCGCCATGATGACGTCACAGTGACGTCATTTTCAAAAAGAGCATTTTTTGGTCAGAATTTTCGAATTTTTTATTTTTGTTCTTTCTTCGCAAAAGCTGCATGGTATATTAGCAAATAATAATCTGATATGAAATAAAATAGATTTTACCCACTTTCCCATACAGAAAAGCAAAAAATTTGAAGAAATATGACGAAAATATCACTTTTTTGGTACCCCACATGGCCGCCATTTTTGGGGGTGGGGGGGGGTCACGCAAATAGGCTCAAAATGACCCCAATATGATAATCGAAAAAGTCAAGAAGTTTCAGCTCTAAATTTTTTGTCGTCCCGGAGATAGGAGCAAAAAACGAACAGGGAGTGGGGCGAAAAGTGGCCCCCCAGGCCAGGTAGGGTTAATACGGTTTACTGTTAATATTGCGGATTATGTTCTCATAAAACGAAAGACCCGGTTTCATCGCATCTGACTGCATTCTTATACATGATCGTCTTTATATTTTATATATCTTCCTAATATAAAAAGAGGAGTTGTAAGGCGGTTAATGGATTCTTATGATTTTTTTTTCTACGGAAGCGGCTATGTGCCACGTTAAACCTGTAGATGCTAGCGCTCTTACTGTGTGGTTTACATGTTTGTTGGGACATTCATGCTCAATAGTCCGGAAAGGCATATATCTGCCTGACCGCGCAGACAGCAGCCGAGCATCCATCTGTCTTCTTCATCAACTATTGTTTTTCATCTGGCCAATAAGTTCGCCTTTCAACCGGGAGATACGTTCGGACACTATTTGCCCAAGGCCTCATTTATAACTGTCGATGTTCACTCGTGATATTCTGTTGGAACTCATTAATCACCACGAGTCAAGGGCAATATACAAACGCAATATACAAATTGTGTCTCTCGTATGATTATACAGTGTCATTAAAATGGAATAACACCGCGTATTGATACTCATGAATTACATGTACACTACTCTAATATCCCAAAAGAAATAAATGGCCATATGAGCAATAGAAACCGTGTCAGTCGTATTATTACGCTGTCATGTCATTCGGACGAAAAGGATCTGAAGGGTCGTGGATTGATATGGCAATTGTCTGGATTGATAAAACATAATTCCACTGGGCTGTTCGCCACCGTTCCTTTACCTCATCATGAACTACCGCCTATCCCACTGATTGTTTTCCTGATATATTTTCGCGTATATTTCGAAGCCAATTTCTGGCATGACTGTGAAATTTCGCACAGTATCTGAACTTGAATTCCATTTCAATCTTATTTCAGAATATAGACCAGTTATCTTTGTAAGATATAGGCGATTTGTATGTTATATTTTATATGACGCCATGACGGCAAGCCTGTATAACATTGATAGACAAATATCATCGAATCCCCTCAAAATATGATTGGTATTGGCACCTCGGCTCTCTTGTCAAGCTTGAGCTAACATCCCCCGTCCAACGCCACACTTGATCAGACATCTTCTACCAACCTCCCTACCAGCCATCGCTTGCCACACTTGAGCCAATATCCTCTAATCATCTGCCACCCCTTGCCACACTTCAGCTAACAGACTTTGCCCACGTCCCCACTCTTGTTACATTTGAGCTAATATCCTCTGCTCACCTCACCCCTCTTGTCACACTTCAGCATACATCATCTGTCCATCTCGTCTATTTTGTCACACTTGAGCTAACATCCTTTGCCCATCTCCCATCCCTTGTCACACTTGAGGTAGCATCATCTGCCCACCTCTCCGCATTTGTCACACTTGAGCTAACGTCCTCTGCCCACCCCTTTTCTGCCCACCCCCATCCCTTGCCGCACGTGAGCTACCATCCTCTGCCAACCTCCCCACTCTTGTCACACTTGAGCCAATATCCTCTGCCCACCTCCCCGCTCTTGTGAGACTTCAGCATACATCCTCTGCCCACCTCCTGTCTCTTGTCACACTTGAGCTAACATCATTTGCCCACCTCCCCGCTCTTGTCACGCTTGAGCTAACATCCTCTGTCCCCTCCCATCCCTTTTCACACTTGAGCTAACATCGTCTACCTACCTCCCCGCTCTTGTTACACTTGAACTAACATCCTCTGTTCACCTCCCCCTCTTGTCATACTTGAGCATACATCCTCTGCCCACCTGTCCCGTGCGACACTTGAGCATACATCCTCTACCCACCTCCCTGCTCTTGTCACACTTCAGTATACATCCTCTGTCCACCTCCCTGCTCTTGTCACACTTCAGCATACATCCTCTGTCCACCTCCCTGCTCTTGTCACACTTCAGCATACATCCTCTGTCCACCTCCCTGCTCTTGTCACACTTCAGCATAATCCTCTACATACCTTCTCTCTCTTGCCACTTGAGCTAATATCCTCTACCCATCTCTTATCTCTTGCCAAATCTTAGCTAACATTCTCTGCTCACCTCGCATCCCTTAAAGCCGGGGACACACTAGGCGATTTTGTACGCCCGATCCATTTTCGCTTGCGGAATCGTGTAGTGTGTCTGATTGTGCGACGCCGAACTTTGGTAGCGAACACGTACGCCCGACCAATCGGCCATATTCAACATGCTGAATATTGGCGATCAATTTCGGCCGGATTTTTATCGGTGGCGTAGAGATCGGCCAGCGATAAAAAATCGCCTAGTGTGTCCCTGGCTTAAGCTAACATCCTTTGCCCAAATTCCTCTCTTGTCAGACTTCAGTATACATCTTCTGCCCATCGCCACTCTCTTTCCAAACTTGAGCTGACATTCGTTGCGCCCCTCCTCTCTATTGCCGCTCTTGGGGTAGCATACTTTACTCACCTCACCTCTCTTGCCAAAGGAGCTAATACGATAAGGCGGAATTTTGGCCTATACGTGGTGCGGTTGAAATCGAAAAAATAAAATGTCCTATAAATAATTGTGTTTTAATGTAACGGCAGGAGAAAATATATGTACACAATATGTAAAAGTTCTAGCTCGATTGCGTTAACATTGTAGTCATGACATGAAATTGAAATCCGCAGCATGTGATATTTCGTGAAAACAGAGGCTAAATCGAGCCATTTAAATACACATTTAGACACGAAGGACCCCTTGGACCAAAAAGATTTCCCAGCAGTGGAGATATAATGCCACCGCACATCACCAAGCTAAATGGCGTTTTGGTCCCAGGGGTCCTTCATGTCTAAATGTGCATGTAAATGACTCGAGTTAGACCTATTTCTCACGAAATAGCATGTGCTGCGGATTTCAGTTTCATGTCATAACTACAATCATAACGCAAACGAGCTAGAAATTTCACATATTGTGTACATATATTTTCCCTTCCTGTTACATTAAAACACAATTATTTATAGGACATTTTATTTTTTCGATATCAACCGCACCACGTATAGGCCAAATTCCCGCTATATCGTACTATCATCTCCTTTGGGCCAACTCTGCCCACCTCCTCTCTTTTGCCACGCTCGAGCTAACATCCTGTGTTCATACCCCCTCTATTTTGACACTTGAGCATACATCCTGTGCCCACCTCTTCTCTCTTGTCACACTTGACCTAGCATCCTTTGCACACCTCCCCTCTCTTGCAGCATTTCAGCAAACATCGGCTAAAGATGTCCTGTCTCCTGTCACGCGTCTCTCACTGCACAAACAGTTATATTTATCACACATTTGATGTAGTAGAATGTGCTTGCGAACGCCGCTCAAATGTATGGGAATGTAACTGATTGTAACCACCATTTAAGATACATTCCCATACATCTAAGTGACCTTAACAAGCATGGCCAAGTCTGGCCCTATCAAAATCATCCGTCCACCCACCATTCTCCTGCATACTTCATTTTCCCTCTCCATACCAATATCTATCCACGATGAGAGATATCTCAAGATATTGACACTTGTAAATTACTTGAGTGCATAACGTCATAATTTTGTAAATGGCTGTCACTTTTTACGTTCCTATACATATTGTTCCAATGCCTATGAAACTATATATCGAGTATTTAAAAAATACCCACTTTCATTTAATATATTGATATTCTTTAATGTGTTAAGAGCTCCTATACATCTGCCTGAGTGGCTCACATACCGTTGATACATTGCATTTACGCCTTATATTCAATCTGGATTTTTTTTAACATGGCGTACTTTATGGTCAATAAAAAATTAAAAAAGGATTGATGCTCTCGAGATTCACTGAGTTGTCATTATTTTGTTACGCCAGTGTGAACAAGGAGTTCAACAGAGCGATGTTTTTGTAGATACAGCCGTGTGTTTTCGCCGAAAAAAAATGGCAGTTTTCCCACTGTGTCGACATGTTATTTTGTACGGCCTAAACAAGCCCGCAGTGGCTACTCAAACGCGTTATCATCCAATCGATATCGACAGGAGCCGTTTCTGCGGGACTGTTCATTGTCAAGAAGATGAATTGGACCCTCAAAACAGCGCGAGATTGAAGGCGAACCAATTTGTAACCCCCAATGGCCGGTTCTGGTCCATCTTCACGAGTTGACATTGTCTCTATTATGAGTCTTAATGGACTAATTTAGCGATGCATTTGAATGTCCAGCTACTTGTTAATACCCAGTCATCGACAAATTAGGCGCACAAAACCCCGTTAGCAATTTACGGCAGCGATTCATAACACCAACACATCCCACGTGCTCCCGGCTGCCTTGAGTTACACGGCCTTTATTATATCCACACGAATCAGGTCTAATTTCGTCGGAAAGTTTCGGAACGAATTGTGATTTTCCACGGCAAACCGCATTCCTGTTTAACGCTTAAGCGACCTGGTGTCGTCGGAGGTAAAAATATCCACCAGAGTTCTTCCTGTAATATAATTTCGGAAGTATGAGCTGAAATATCTGGGTATTCTGTAGCACCATGAAGCATATTTGAATAACGCATGATCAAAGTATCATGTATGCGTTCAAAATGGCGGCAAATTAATAGTGATATTTTCGGCATCTGGCAATGTCTCAATCTAGGTAAACCAACTGGTATATCAGGCAAATACCATCTAGTGGTAATTGTATGAAAAAATCTTCCAAGCTGTTTGCCCAATATCCCGTAATAAGCCACTCACGACAAATTCCACCGTTTCAGTTTGACATTGATTGGCGTTTGGTTCACCGATATACGCAACTTTGCTCGAGGCTGTCTTTTGATATTTTCTGCCACCTGACAAAATCAGATTATTCGGCGGCAGAATAACCTTTGAACTTTCTGGAGAAGAAGGTTGACCATGCACCGTGTCTGGGTATGATGCCTTATTTGGATACTGATTTTCTATATTGTTACTCATCCTCTCCACAGCGCATGCTCCATTTCACAGGCTCATTAACATCCCTGCCTCCAATAGCGGAAGTTGACCGTTACTACGTTGCTATGGCGTATAAGGGAAAACCCACGTAAGCACGCTTCAGTTTGAATCCGGCCGAACAACTCCTTCAGTTTTGCACATGGGCGAACTACTTTTCATATGCTCTGTCCAGGTAAACAGAGAAAATAATCTCCAGATAATTCTTTTTGACGCTAGTTCAACAGAGGTATTATGCAGACTTGAAAAGTAATCGAAATGTTCGGCAAACATCTATTTTACTATATATGGTGTCACTTCCGGCGATGTGCGCGCGGCCGGGAATCCTGTCCAAAAATCTGAATAGTGGCTGGGGTATTATTAGACCCCCAGCGAGGTGGTTGATTGTTACTATACTGATCCACGTGTTCTTCCACCCAGCTTAGCCACCCGATTGGACGATAGATCAGTTTTGAAACTAGTTTAGCTAGCACGGGATTTAGATAGCTCAGGTGCAAGGTATAATATTTCGTAATATTATATCCGAGTTTTCTGAGATTGGCGATGCATTGGCTATTCGCGCTAAAACGCTCCGAGTTGAGTTTTAGAATAACAACAATTACGAAACTGACATTCCGTTTCCAGACTTGTAAGTTTGACCCGTTTCTAATATTATCTTAATGGAAATATCTCATGGAAAGGATCCTGCTATGCCTTACCTAATACAGATATATATAGTCAATGTTGCCGAGGTGACAGCGACGCCCTACGCTGGCTCTCCGATAGACGCTGTCACTGAAAAGGCCGAACGACTATTGATGGCTCTTCCGAGTTGTCCAATCACATGTGCCAAGTGAGGCACGTGACTTTATTTTGAAATCTTTATTTGGCGCGAACATGCAAGCTCTAAGTGCGCCTGCTTGTTATCCAGTGATTACATTGTATTTGAGCTCATTGTGAAATAATGACCTTTTGATTGGTCGTATCAGTAAGTCACGTGGTTCGAGAGGCGTGGCGTATACTTAGGAGTTAATGACCGCCTTAGTGAATATTATCGTGTAATAATTTTTCGATGTTTAGTTTTGATGAGGTCTAAAACTAAATATCGAACAATTATTACACGATAATATTTACTAAGAAGGTCATTAACTCCATTCTAAGATGCACAATGATAAATATTTCCTCATTTCATAAACGGAATGGCAAATTTTCTGCAAACTTATCCCGTGCTGATGGGAGAATTTCGTGACTGAAATGCAGGCCATGCTTGCGCGCGGTCCGTTCAAGAGATGCAGCTGTGTGAACTCCGCTCACTGCGCAATGAATGAACCAATCGACGCTCAGCTTTGTGGCACTGTGTCACAAGAACGAGACGTCACCAGTTCGCCACAAATGAAGAGTTTCGTGTGATAATCTCTTTATCTTTTGAGGTCTGGACCAATCAGCGCACGGTTATAATGTGGAGCATGTTAGAATCATTAATAGTGCACGAAACTCCGTTTGATATTTCAGCCAGGTGCCTGCCTCTGAAGGAGCAAGAATGGTGTATCAGGTTAGGGAGATCTCGCTCTCTAAAATGGAGGTAAAGAAGGTCGTTTTGCTCAATACATCAGTTCACGTAAAGAATTCAGCAAAATTCTCTTGAGGCGCACACACATATATCCCCATCAAATGATATTAAAAAAAATTGCATAATAATAGGTCAAATATCTGTCACGCTGTTGAAACAACATTGACTGCTTCTTCAAAAGGCAAATTAGTTTTAGGTTATGGAAGAATAGATAGATCAATGTGCCAAAGTTTTGAAGCATTGGTTAAGAAGAAATCAAAAGTTATTGAGCAAAAACGACTTTTTTTCCTCCATTTTAGAGAGCGGGATCGCCCTAACCAGTATATAGTGTGTGTACGATCTTTGGCGGTACACTGTGTAGGACATAATTAGTCTTGCAAAGTTGACATTTGACCTTCAAATAGGAATACCATCAATTTCCCTCTTGAAGGTTTCCACACTCCATCTATCATTTTTATCACGTTGCAATATTTTCTCAGGACATATGGCTCGATCCGTTCCTTCTATTATCTCAGCTGATCATTCCTAATGCTTCCCTGTCTTCTGCCAGGCTGTTGTACACATGTATACCCAGGAGATGAAATATTGCAGCCTTGGCAGTTTCTTTCACAGAACACTTTAGCCGACATAACTTTAGAGTCAGTCCGTTGACTGGGGCTTCCTCCGTTGCACGTGTGGCTGTTCCCAAGGTTCTGAGTCATTTCGTATGGAAGCGTAGACGGGCCATGACTTTGAAAGTGGAGATAACTTGAAAAAGTTCGACTTACTTACTGGAAATTTCGAGTTAAGGCAAAAATTCGGAAGATAAATGTTGAGAGGCTAAGTTGTATTTTAAGTTCGAAATTTTGATTCCGTATTTCAACATACAAAGGGAAACGATGACACAGGAAACGTTTGATTTGACTGGAAGAACAGTCCATCATCGCAACAGACCCGCCCTGACGTCACACTTCTACCTGTATCATGACGGCCCAAGGCCCGTTCTCTCAACCTGTCATTTCCGGCTTAGAGAGCGAATAAAATATGTTTGGACCCATGGCTTAACACTTTCATTTAAACCTACCAGTCCTATGCCCCCCCCCCCCCCCTATCAAACTTTCTATCTTATCTCCCGAACGACGAAAGCTCGAGAGCTGACTCCCCGTGACTTTTTATCTTATAATATTGGGGTCATTCTGAGTCTATTAGCATGACCCCCCCGAGCAGAGGATAATGGATAAATTAAAAAAAAGGCGACCATGTGGGGGTACCACAAAAGTGATGTTTTCGTCATTTTTCTTCAAAATTTCTGCTTTTCTACGTGGAAAAGTGGACAAAAAGTATTTTCTTTCACGTCAGCCTATTATTTACTAATATATCATACAGTTTTTACGAAGAAATCACATAAATAAAAAATTCGAAAAATCTGACCGATAAATTGACCAAAGAATGCTTTTTGTTTTCGAAAATGACGTCACTGTGACTTCATCGCAGCGGCCATCTTTGATTTTTGTGAATTTTCTGATAGCGCTTGACCCAAGGGTGTAGTGTGGTAAGTTTCAGCTCCCTAGCCCAAGGTGTAAGAAAATATTTAGGGCGCTGAAATGCCCCCCCCCCCCCTTATCCAGGCCTAGACAAGTCCCAAAAAGCCCAGGTGATAGGGTTAAAGCAAAGCCATTATTGAGGTGGCATTTCCCTTTATTAAAATCCACTTTCCGTCAGGGTATGTCGAACTGTCGACTTACTAACTCGAAATTCTGACTTTCTAATTCAAAATTCCAAAGAATCATATTTTCCACGATGGTCCGTGTTTGCTTCCGTACTTATGGCCTATATCATCCGTCTCACAGACTCCACCCGGGTGAGTTTGCTGTCGAAGTACCAAGATACATGTTCGGCAAATGCAAGATAAATAAATAATTCCGCTACACAATTATCAACTGGACTATCCCGTTACTTAGATATATTGTCCTGATGTTTCTCGATGAACACTGTTCTTTTTGTAGTTGTTATTACGGTGTATTTGCTATGGCTCGTCCATAATCGAGTCATTACAAAGACGATACAGTGGTAGTAATATAAGCTGATACTGTTTAGAGAACCTGAGGTATCTGCATGAAAAGAGCCTAGACTTGGACATCGATCGCCCCCGCTGTTTAAAAGAACTGTTTTCGGCAAATTTTGGTAACACACTTACGTGACAAATATCATCACTGATCATATGATAATATATACTCGCGCACATCGTTGTGAACAAGTGACAGTCTGTTCTGTATATGTAGGCTTGAAGCGATATCGAGCGATTTTCTGTAGGTACAAATATCCCTCTGTCAGCCAATCAGATGTAACTTGAAAATTCGGCGTGCAATAATACTGAAACACGCTTTATAACGAACCTTGATTTGACGAGGGACACTCAGTGAGGTGAAATCATAAGACGAGTGTCCCTTTACCTGATCCTATTTCAGTTTCCTCAAGGGCAAGGAGTTCCCAGTGGATCTCGTGGTTCATGTTTCAATATCTAACCGATACATTCCAAGGCTGTGTCGGGAGAGGGCCTATGGTTCTCGATACAGTATGCTATGAATGGGAACGGCCCATTTTACCCACAGATTAGTTTCAATTAAACCAGGATGAAAGTTACTCCGAAAATGGAATCATTGTGATATAATATTGTATATTTCGGCTGTGATTATGCGATGTTCAGAAATATACATTACGACGATGCACAATCACAGCTGAAATTTATAATATTATATCACAATGACTTCCATTTTCGGAGTCACTTTCATCTTAGTTTGTAGGAATGGTCGATGTCCAAGTATAGTCTCTCCACGCTTAGATGCTAATGGTATTCTAAATGAAGCTGGTATCTTCTTCAGTCCGGGCACCTGTGTAACCTGTCTCTCATTGTTGATAAATAACATCGTAACATCCTTTAAAATTGATTACGACAAGGTTGTAATTAGCAATTAGATACCAGAATAGTTATTTGCACGCGCGTAGCCTGTCAGGTTAAATCGACCTGGAATATCTATAAATTCCTGTCTTACACAGCACATTTGTGGTGGTAAGCATCTCCCGTCGATGCATGCAATTTATTGGACATGTCTTTGGACAAGTTCGTTGGAGAAAACTATACGTCAAGCATCTGCTATTTGCAAAACGAAACAGCGTTGATAGTTTACCCTCAGATATTTCTTCTGTATATTTGAACTATGGAAATTTTATTTTTATTTCAAAAAAATATACAAATAAATTTATTCTAAAATACCATTCTAAGATTTCACCATAGAATCCCGAATTTCCGATAAACGAAATGATTGTGTATCAATTCTCGATATTGAAGATTCCTATATCCGATAGATTTAACTTTTAATTTTAATTCTAATTTTATGGGGATCTTTTGTTAATATAGCCAAACATCTTTTTGGTTTGAGTTTCAGATTTCGGAAATGGATTGTTTCATATGGGAAACATATGGGAAGTTGGAGATAAGAAGCACTTTGGCTTGCCAGACAGATTCGATACATCAGTCTCATCTGACGTACAACATTTCAAATTTCCTTCTTAATTTTCTTTTTGTTATTCAGGAACGACTACTGTTGAGTGTCCTTCCGCAACACGTTGCCATGGAGATGAAACACGACATCACACAGCCTCACGAGGGATTATTCCACAAAATTTACATACAAAGACATGATTGTGTTAGGTAAGTTATGTATAGAGTTGAATTGAAAGGGTGGAGTAAATACTAGTATATTTGGGCTGGGGTATATTTGGCGGGAGGGGCAGGGGGCATCCATTGTCTTAGCAAAAATAGCTCATCATATAGTCCGAGCTTCCTCTGACCCTACGCCATCACGACAGATAGTTGTTGATCGATTGTCGACAGAGACAATCTATCAACAACTATTTGTCGTCGATGGCGCAGGGTGTAGGACTGTTACGCAATGCAGTACAGACATGCAAATGGCGGATGAGGTCAAATGTAGATATATATAGGCTTAATAACGACGAAAATAATGTTGCCTGTAACTCGCTGCAAGTAAATCATACGTAAACGACATATCATTAAGCCCGCGCAGCTGATTTGGACAGGAACAGGTTGTAAAATGAAATAAGTGATTAGTTACACATTTGTTACACGTGGATTGAAGCTCTAGCACGTGCTGTTGGTTACTTGTAATCCTTCATGATTGGAAACTGTTGCGTTGTGTTAAGCCGTATATGATCACGTTGTATGTCTTCGTTAATTTGAGAGATCCCGTAAATTCACGCTAAATCTCGCTGGTGAAGACTGTAGACTCTAGTTATGATCACGTTGTATGTCTTTCTTAATTTGAGAAATGCCACATTTTATGATTTTGGAGAACTCAAGGCTCATTTTCTATACAAGTTACCTTCTCTTCAGTTGAATTATTTTCATGGGAGTTGATAGAATTAATGTATCGAGCGAGACAAAACTATCGCGTGATGAATACTGGCGGACATCAGACAGACATGATGATCAAGGGGGAGATGTCGGCCAAGACCCAAGAGCTTCGATAGACTGAGAATATAGCTACTTCAGAAAAGGGTTCGGGGAAATTAGATTAACATTGTGGAATTTTGCACGTGGAGGTAATAAACCTCGCCTCTAATACCACACATCTAACTGAAGTCAAAAAGACAGTAACGTTAATGTTTTAACAGCATCAGGACTAAAACTACACCGACACTACATCCCTGGAGCAAGCCAGTGGATTGTGAAAAATACGAGGAAGTCGCTTGTTGCTGATAATAGCAGACACAAGCACTTGCTCAATAGGTTAGGGTAATCCCGCTCTCTAAAATGAGGGTAAAATGTCGTTTTTAGTCAGCTTACATAATGAATTCAGCAAAATCATCTTGAGGTGCACACAGACATATGGATCTCCATCAAATGGCAGTAAAAAACTAAATTGTCATATATCTAATTTGCATAATAATAGGCCAAATATTTGTCACGCTATTGAAACAAAATTGACTGGTTCTTCAACTAGCAAATTAATATTAGAACATGGAAGAAAAGATAGATTAATGCGCGTGGAATTTTGGAGCATTGGTTAAGAAGGAATCGGAAGTTATTTAGCAAGAACGACCTTTTTACCTCCATTTTAGAGAGCGGGATCTCTCTAAACTGCTCAAGGGGTTTGCCGTGTCTCAATGTAGTCTATATTGGTTTCTACACAACATTCTACACAACAAAGTCCCCCCCCCCCTATTGAACAAATGGTGTGCCCACCGGTGTGTGCACGGTGTTGTATGATAGCAGTGACTACGTCTTCTCCGAAGATGGTTGTGTGTCCGGTATGATACCGTTATGAGTTAGGCTTCATCGAACTTCATGAAAATTTACACGTGTGTTGCCAAATATTTTTGCCGATTGATAATTGGATCACACGATCAGAGGTCGAGGTCACGGCACACCAAGACCCCATAAATCCTTGTCTGGAGTATTTGTAGTTATATTCCTCCAAAATTCATGAAAATTCAGAAGTATATATGTTACCCATGTCGGTCAAATTTCAAGGTCAAAGAATAGCAAATCTGAAAAAGTTACCTTGTCTTGAAAATCCATGCACGCTAGTTTGAGCTCGCAAAGGTTGACATGTAGGTTGCTTACTAAACGCAACATTAAAAGGATTGTGGAAAACGATGCCGGAGTACTGACAAGAAGTCATATGACACCACAGATAAATATACTGACTGCATATTTCTGAAACATCACAAGAACCAAACAAAAATTGATCCCTGTGATGAGTTGTATTCCAGCCAAGCTTTTATTGTAGCTGTTCATGCGGACATATTGAATGACATGACCACACGGCCCCTAGAACCGGCCTGAGTGATATTAGATACAAATATTTCGGAGCGATGATCAGATGTAATGGCCCCATCAAGTCATCCATTGAAAAACGATAAACTATGTGACCGCCAGATAGTAAGAAACGGCCCAAACGAGGATTATTTATTGAATGCAAGTTCGTATTCTGAACAAATACCTGTGATGCCCGACGTCGACCGAGCGCTTCATTTTTCACCATGTTTACAGTCGCAAAACTACAATCCAATGATAGAGTAGTCTCATAGAATCTAAAGGTGTTTCAAATATATCAGTTATGACAGTTTTCAGTATTCGAGAGAGTTATCTCCCCTAAATATCAATATTTATATTAATGTGAATATCATATTGTTGATAATATTGTTAGAAATATTTGGTTTTAGTAGTAATGTGTTGCTAAAATTTGTGATCATTTGATGCAAATATAAGGCCCTTAAGGATGGCGGGATATAAGTGTTCCTCTCGACGCCTTGCTTATTGGTTCTAATTTTATTTGAATTTTAATTCAATTTTCTATTTCAGTATACTTTTCGCAGACATTGTAGGTTTCACCGCTTTAGCTTCCCAATGTACAGCCCAGGAACTGGTTCGAATTCTCAACGAATTATTTGGCCGCTTCGACCATTTAGCTAAGGTATGACTTATTTACCATTATTATTAGTTTAGCACAGAATACGAAACTATGGAACTGTAAGTCTTAGTTGTGATTGGGTAGACAGTATCACGTGGTTGGGTTTCGGATGCAGAGCCAGACTGTTACTTTATCTCTATCGGTAGCAGACAAAACATTAATGGTGTAAGTTGGATGGCGATTGATAGACCGTAATTGTTCACTTTTGATAAAATACAACTATATATCTTTCAGATTATTCTTGTTCTAGTTTTTTTCCCTGAAATTTTTCTTCAGAATAACAACTGTTTGCGTATCAAGATCCTTGGCGACTGTTACTATTGTGTAAGTGGGTTGCCTGAACACAGGAACGACCATGCCAAATGCTGCGTTGAGATGGGCCTGGATATGATCGACGCCATTGTGTAAGTTGTAGACATGTTCTAAGTCCTTCCTTTATTGCCCCTCGGGAAATTTTGCTAGAAGGGTATAGTGGTCATCATGTACGTCCGTCCCTCTGTCTGGCCGTCCGTCTCCGATTTGTCGTTACCACCATATCAACCATTGTGAGATTGACCTATATTTTCTTATTCACAACTAGGTTAAACTGTCAATTTTGTCCACCAATTGCTTGTTGCCGTCAACCGCTTGTTCTTCAACAAGGGCTCTATTGTAATACCACCAAGGCCGAGGGGTTCTCAATGCTTTGCACGGTTCGTGTTTTTATACATTCGCGATGGAAGACTTCAGAGAAAGAGGAGTCAAATTTCCCTCATGCTACCTGATATAGCGTGGGGGGCATTTTGGCTGCGCCCTCGACCAAACTTTGTGCTCTATATCCGAAACGACAAAAGTTAAGGACTCACACTCCGTGACTTTATAGCCTACCATATCTGGGTTATTTGATCATATTTGCATACCTCTTCGAGCAGAAAATCATGGACAAATTCAATATAGCTGCCACTGGAGTGTGTCTAATTTTTTTATACGCCCGCCCAAAAGGCGGACGTATTATGTGATGGCGGTTTCCGTCCGTCTGTCCGTCCGTCCGTCTGTCCGTCTGTCCGGTTCTCGTGTCCGGTCTATATCTGGGACAGTTTCCTATCCACAGCTCCAGTTTTTGGTGAGTGGATACCCTACGGGGAGACGATGTGTCGCGTACCAAAATGAAGGTCGAGGTCACAGGTCAAAGGTCACGGGCCTAAAAAACAGGAAATCACTGAAGTGTTCGTGTCCGTTCTATATCTGTGAACGTTTTCTATCCACAGTTGCAATTTTTTGTGAGTGGATACGCCAGGTGGAGACGATGTGTCGCGTACCAAAATTGAGGACGAGGTCAGAGGTCAAAGGTCACTGTTGCCAAAAATCAGGAAATCATTGATCGTTGACAGTTTTCTATCTACAGTTCTAATTTTTGGTGAGTGGATGCCCTAGGGGAGGGACGATGTGTTGCATATTAAGTGTAGGTCAAGGTCAGAGGTCAAAGGTCAGTGTGATCGAAAAATCAGGAAATCGTTAAAAATTTCTAATTTTTTGTGAGTGGATTCAATAGGCGGAAATGAAGTGATGCATACCTAAAATTAGGTCAAGGTCAAAGGTCACTGACCCCAAAATTAGGAAATTAGTAAAAATAACATTTCTTGTGTCAGTAGATACATTAGGGGGACACAATGTGTCACATACCAAAATGTAGGTCAAGGTCAAGGTCACTGTGACCCCAAAATCGTGAAATTGTTAAAAATCATGATTTTTTGTGTCCATTGAGAATTTGAGGGGAGACGGTTTGTCATGTACCAAAATTTAGGCCAAGGTCAAAGGTCAAGGTCACAATTCTCTCGTCTGAAAGGAATCCATTTGCGGGAAAACTACTATTTTCTTGTGTTTGACTATTGTCGATTTCAGTTTGGGATATGTGAGCTCACAGCTCTTGCTTCAAGGTCAACTAGTTACCAAGAGTTAAGCTCATTTTAGTTTATCATTCAGTATAAGATGTGATATATGTTACATTCTCATAAGCAAAAAATTGTAGACCTTTCTCTGGATTGCTAGATCAATTGGAATCAAGGCTATTAAACAACCTTGAAATTTGAACCAATGTAATTCCAGATATACGGGCGTATATTGAAGCCCCTTGGGCTCTTGTTTGTTTTTTGCCTTTTTACTCTTCTCGTGAAAATGTCCAAAATTCTTCATTTGACATCAGATAAGGATTTCCTAATGTATTATGTTATTTCGGAAAAAAGAGGATACCGTAAATCAAAAATCAAAAAAATCTCAAGCTTGGATGTTATTACAAATGACACCTCCAAAGGCCCAGATATGTCTCAAATCGCCAGGAAGGGTTACAGCAAAGTGTGTTAGGCTTGCTCGACACACTAGATAATCGAAAACAATGTTTGGCTTTTTTTCATTATCGAGTTAGTTTAACTTGGTCTTTATATGGTGTGTGTGGCATCTGGAGGAACATTTAATTTCAGTCCAGAACATGAAAAGGTCCAGGATTTCACAAGTCTGTCTATAAGGTGTAATGATAACTGTGAAGGTGAAAAAAAAATGAGAAAACAAATCTTGATTTGACCACTTCAGTCTGCTTACTGGGCTATAGGCAAGCGCCAGGTGGTGTTCACAATCAAAATTGTCTCTATATTGTAATGAAGGCGGCAGAACTACGGCCCGCGCGGGCATGACCACTGAAATGACGCCATGGAATCGACAACCGAAACATTATGGGGATCCTTGTTTCTATAGCGACTGTAAAGCACTTTAACTAGTACGTACACAAGATGGACAGATTGCGAGCAATTGAAAAATCCGGAGTATGATTTGTTCCGACAGTTGTGTTTATAGTTTGTTGCCCGCGCTTGGAGCATAACAGTCATTTACGAAAGACTAGAGTTTTGCGCGGATCATACATATTTTAACACAACCTGAGCCAGTGGCGTAGTTGTCTTTTGGGCATACATAGCACTCAGTGAGATGTCTTGGCGAGTAAATTAAGGGTCAAATACGATGAATATGGGCAATGATTATTATCACCGTGGGCAGGAAGTGATTGCCTCCGAGATTTATGTGAAATCGAAGGGTACAGACGGAAATCACATTATTACCTCACAGTTCAAGACAAACATTGTAAATGAACTGGCCGAGCTCGTGTGGCACATGGACAAGATTGGATTCACTTTGGGCACTCGGCCGTTTGCACTGCTACATTTCCAATGGCCAGACTGTTATGCCTTTAATCGGACGCGTGTTCCAAATCCAATTTTCCGTCCAGATCCGCAGATGGTTATTCCTGCATTTCCCTTTCTTGTGATTGGTTAATATTCAATGTTTACCGAGTCCGATAAAACCGGAAATCAATCAGTCATCACAATCTATAAAGAAATTGTTTGCTTCCTTCCTTTGTTTATTCTAGATAAGCCTTAATCAAATCTGAGAGGCACACTGTTTACCAAGATCCAAATTTAAGCGTTGCTGCTAGTGGGGAAATGTGTCTAAGAAATGCGAATCTGACCAGCTCTGCACTGAAGATTGGCACTATCGCAAACAAAGGATAAATTACAAGAAGAAAAATCGTTAGTCTTCTCGATACATTAGGAGCAATTCCTTGGAAACACATTTACAAAATTGAACGAGTTGTTATCGATTCTGGTTTTGATGAATGATTAAGCATGCTCAGTTCTATATTCCAAAAATGATCGGACATGTTACAGTTCAGATCGGAATAAGCAAACATTGCTCTGGAAATTTCACTCTTCAACTTGGTTTCCTGAGGGATAAGTTTTCATGCAATGCCAAGATCCTATCTTGGAGAAATCAGATCATGCATGCATTTGGCATCAGCGAGCAGTCATAGGAATTTTTCTCGAAATAATGTCGAACACTCCCAGAATTTAAGACTTTGCAAGTTTGTTGTTAAACGAACGCCTGGTGATCGATGGAAGCCAAATATCCGGATAAACCGGTATCGAAAACGAGTCTACGCCAGATAGGATTCTGATCAAGAAAAAAACCTTGCAAACAGCGAAAGATTAGTTACGGGAACATACGTGGTGTTAGGTTAATAAAGCCAAAAAATGGTTGTCTTTCGTACAGAGAAAATGTCCAAGTTTGATAATAAACGCTCAGACTCGGAAGTGATGTAAAACAGCGTCGACAGACGTTTGAAATTAAGCTTTTTTTTCTTTTTTTTTGTATACATTTCAGCATGATTTTTAATATATCTAAAATACCATGAATCATAATATCGCGATTCACAATTTCACGGCAGATTGGATGATTTTGGATATACCAATGCTAAAATAAATACGAAAAAGCCAAGAACAGAGAAAAAAAGAACGTTTGTCGACGCTGTATTACATCGCTTTTGAATCTCAGCCTTAACAATATTAAATCTGGGTATATTGTCTGTACGAAACATAACTTAACCCTACCTGGCCTGGGGGCGAAATGGCCCCCTACCAAACTTTCTGCGCTATATCCGGAACGACAAAAAATGGAGAGCTGAAACTCCGTGACTTTATAGTTTATCACATTGGGGTTATTTTGAGCCTATTTGCATAACCCCCCCGATCAGAGGATCATGGAAAAATTCAAGATGGCGGCCACGTAGGGCACCAGAAAAGTGATGTTTTTGTCATATTTCTTCAAAATTTCTCTTATTCCGCGATGAAAAGTGGGCAAAAACTATTTTATTTCACATCACATTAATATTTACAAATTCGGAAAATCTGACTGAAAAATCGACCCCAAAATGTCGTTTTTGAAAATGACGTCACTGTGATGTCATCAATGCGGCCATCTTGGATTTTTTACATTTTCTGGTAGAGCTTGATCCAAGGGTATAGTGTGGTAAGTTTCAGCCCCCTAGCTGAAAATAATTAGGGGGGGGGGGGGCATTTCGGCTCCCTTTCAGGCCACAACAGGTCCCAAAAAGCCCAGGCCAGATAGGGTTAAAGAATTAATAAAGCTAATTTTTGACTTTACTAACGTTTCTCGTATGTTACCTTGACCTTTCATCTAGAGGTCACAAACCACCATTGAATTTTGTGGGTCTACGATTATCATCAGGACTTGACCTCCGCCGAACATTGATTATCCATTATGCCTGACTGGATCAGAATTGGTTTGTTATACACTTTAAAATGCTTCTATAAGATTCGACTCTCAAATATATCAAAACCACCTTTTCAAATTTTAATCGGAAAACAATCTGAGTCAGTTTGATTGGCTACCTCCGAAAATTGCCGTAATGGTGTCGGGTGGGATGACCTTATCTCTGACGGTCTTATTTCGAAATAATGGAAATAAAAGTTGATTTTTTTTTATGTTTGAGTGGAAAGATCAAGCTACCTGGTGTGGTAGGTAGGGGGAATAAAGTTTTCTCAAGATGTGTTCAACCAATTTTCTACATATTAAGTAAGGCATCTATTATTGTTGTTTTTTTTTACCAAGAATCCTATATCGCGGAAAGCAGCAACGGGAATTCATAATTCGCCTGATTTGTTGCCCCACTCTCTCTCTCTTCTGTTTTGTTTACACCCAACTCGAGAGTTAAAATTTACTCGGATAAATATCACTACGCTACATAGGTCCACGTCGTTGGCACATTGTCAAAGAAAACTATAAAATATTGCACACCCCGATGGTGGATATAGAAGAAGGACTGCGTAGGTGGCTTTCTTCTTCATTTACAGACAACACATTCTAGCCCCACATTCTGGCTCAGGATTACTTCAAGTACTATTGTAGTTCTGTTGGCGGTGATACAAATTATCACAGCCCGGCTGATTAAATCCGTGTCTATGTGATCCAGACACGTTTCTCGCTTCTCAAACGGACAGATTCGAGTTATGGATTAATGGCACCCCGACGCCGCGTCCACAACATCTTACCGAAGCAAGAATCCTCACACAAAGCTCTGTTCTGCACACAAGACTTCGGAACAAGAATCTCACGAGATGAGGTCGGTTTTCGATTTACCTATACAGAGAATACATCGACATACATCAGGGGAGAAGCGGAGCTCTGAGTATTCTCGCCGTCGTATAGACTAACACGTTGCGGGCCGATTGAAAATTACTGAAACAAGAATATCCACCATGTCTGATGTTGATCAGAGACCCGCCCCGCCTGTGCTTGGGAGAAGAACCGCAATGCCTTGAGATGATCCTCCTTGATTGAGCTGATCTGCCATCACAGCTCTCGAGCAAGCGTATCTAATTCCGCTTTAGCTGGTGCCGAGGACCGTGTGGATAATTCAAGGTCTCCACATGAAAAGCTGCAATAAAAGCGCGGCTGAGATACTAAGGCTCGAAAAATTCACCATATTCTGGGCTCTGAATGTGAGGTGCCCAGGGGAGATTTCCTGCGGGGTTATATGGTATTTGGTCGCCAATTTTCTCCACCTCTTGTATATCGCTCCAATTATCTGGGGAGAATCCACTCGCCTTTGTTTCATGGAAAATCCGCCTTGCCTTTGTTTGACGGAAAATCCACCTTGCCTTTGTTTCACGGAAAATCCACCTTGCCTTTGTTTGACGGAAAATCCACCTTGCCGCCTCCGATAAATTCGCCTTCCCTTCCTTAGCAAAGACTATTTATTGTATTTGGGCAAGTTTGAGGATCATGGGTAAATTCAAAATGGCGGTCATATGGGGTACCAGAAAAGTAATAGTTTCATCATATTTCTTCAAATTTCTGAATGAAAAAAATTATTATTATCAGATTATTATTTACTAATTTATCATGTAGTTTTTGCGAAGAAAACACATATATAAAAAATCGATAAAAAGTGATCGAAGAATGAAAATGAGATCTTTGTGACATAATCATGGCGGCTATATTGGATTTTTTCTCCATTTTCTAGTAGAGCTTGACCCAAAGATACAGTGAGGTTTGTTTCACCACCCTATAGCCATAGGGATAGCGAAAATATAAAGAGGGCAGATCCGGTCGCATTTTATTGTGAAATGAAGTTAATTTTTACTATAAAATTAAAATACATTCAAATTATACAAAAGTATTTCTATGCTTAGTTGAATATCATTTGGCTTTAGTAGTTGGTGCCGTGGGGCGACATGGCAATGATGGAGAGAAGTTGCGCCGAAACTTAATTGTGCGCATGTGCGATCGTGATCCCGTTTCCGCCCCCAGACATCCACTAGGCCAGAGTTTTGGGGCTAGGAATCCTTGTCGAAGGCGAAAGAAAAATTCCTTAAAATTTAAGGAATATTCCCGAACTACATGTATTACACCAGCGGAATATTCCTCAAAATTCAACAAGGAATATTCCGTAGCATGTTATGGAATTTCCTTAACATGGTGGGGAATATTCCTTAGTTATGTTAAGGAATATTCCGCTGGTGTAATAGTCGGGGAAAATTCCTCAAATTTGTAAGGAATCTGTTTTTCTGTGTGTCCATATAACATAATATTTGATTAATCAAATCAATAATATACTGACTTGCTATTGGCTGTTACTTTGAAACATCGATATGGGTTTCGACATAGTTTATAGGTTAGGGAAATCCAGCTCTCTACAATGAAGGTAAAAAGGGTCGTTTTTGCTCACTAACTTTTGATTCCTTCTTAATTAATGCTTCAAAACTTCAGGCGCATCAATTTATCTACAGTTCCCTGTCCTAAAATTAATTTGCCATTTGAAGAACCAGCCAACGCTGTTAAACAGCGCGACAGATATTTGACCTTTTATTATACAAATTAGATGGCAATTTTTTTTTTTTACTTCCATTTGATGGGGATATATATGCCTGTGTGCGCCTCCAGAGGATTTTGCTGAATTCATTAGGTGAACTGATTTATTGCGCAAAAACGACATTTTCTACTTCCATTTTAGAGAGCGGGATCGCGCTAACCTGGTATATGTGTAAGGGTTATAATATGTAGTGGTTTTGGGGATAATCATTAGTCGTCAGCAATTCTAATTACATGTAATCTAGGCTTCCACGATGCGAGTGTCCGCATTTGGACTATGGGTTTTGGAAGTGAATCAGAAAGCCTGTATAAGCCTAATTTAGTTTCAGGTATCTCGATCAGTTCGATTTCTGATTACGCTGTAACTGGGTCAGTTTAACCCAATATATTGTGATGCAGACCTGACTGACCCGAAAATTCTGGGTCAAATTGTCTGTTTGACCCAAGTTCGGGGTCATTTGAGCCAAAATATTTTGGTTCGGTCACATCCGCACCAAATTCAATTGACGATGTACCGGTGTATAAGGCGGCTTTGTCAGCTTCGATGAGCGAGTATGTAGACGGGATTATTGATACGTCTCGAGGATCTTGTCGGTTGTTCGAAGTCCATTAGCCATCTAATCTTCTCAAAAGTATCGATGTAAACACTGACTTGAGAGTAATAAGGCATCATGCGCTTTGTACCAGAATTCAATCGGCACTTGGCGTCGCCATTGAAGACTGTTTATCCGGTAGAATCTGGGGTTAAGGCGGCACCAGAGGTTTACCTTCTCGGTTGAATAGACCGCGCCGATATCGAAGCTCATCAAGATGTTTTGTGCCGCGACATTGATTCCATGAAGTCTATGAAAGGCCAATACCCTCGCGGAATCAACGTGAGAAGTTATCGATCCAGGATCCCATTCAGTTTTCATCAGGGATTCCCCGAAGAGAGTTTACCTACATTATTGCAACAGTGCCGTCAATGGAGCGCGCGCACGGATCCAAAAGGGCTTGGATAATGAAGATCATGATGATATTTACATATCAGAAGTGACACAGTAGCCAGCCACGACCTTCTTTCTACGGACACAAAAAAACACTTGTGTCGTTATTTGACATGTCTTGTGCTCTATTCCAGTAACACTAGTCTTAGATAATACTACAAACTCTGATCTTCTTCACTTCTAAATGCAATTTAATGCACGAGCTGCTGACCTTCTTGCCGGGGCCTTTATCAAGTGACCATAAAATTATGATACCCGTATACAAATGTCAAATATATTGACAATTCAAGTCCAATAGAGTTTATAGAATATAAATTAATAGAATAGAATTTAGTCATAGGGACTGTAATAACAACAACAACAACAACAACAAGAAATTCTATTGGACTTTGAAGTTATCAATACATTCGTCATTTGTGCATTATAAATTTCAAATTATTTTATGTTCACTTGATAAAGGCCCCGACACGATAGAGCGCTAGCTCGCCTCACAAGCGGCAAGTCTCAGGTTCGTTCCCGGGGCGAGTCGTATCAAAGTCTTAAAAAAAGGAACTTCCTCTCTTGGCGCTCAGCAGAGAGAGGATAGATCAAGGACTGGTTGACCCGGTGTCAGGATAATGTGACTGCGTAATTGTTGAAAGCGATGTTAAACTTTTACTCTCTCACTCACTCACTCTCTCATTGACTGAATGTCGTATTTGATGCCTCTATTGTTTTCTTTTTCTTTTTCAGAAGTGTATGCGACTCCACAGATGTTCAGTTGAATATGAGAGTAGGTGTCCACACGGGTCGGGTATTGTGCGGAGTGCTCGGGCTGAAGAAATGGCAATATGACGTATTTAGCAACGACGTGAAATTAGCCAATCATATGGAAGCTGGTGGCATACCAGGGTATGTGTGATTTGTTACGTGGCGATGACTTTATAATGTGATCGCTTTCGAATAAACGTAAAAATGTATTTGGCTTGAACGACCTGATAAATAGGATTAAATATATACAGACGGTACGTGGTTCAAAGGGAGATGCGAATTTACATACCAGCAGATACAAGACGATCAAAGGAACAATTATTATTTGGGGAAATACATCCGTATAAAAAATGCAAAATTGGAACGTTTCAACAAGAGGTGGTCGTCACGTCATCGATCTGTTGTTTGTTGGTAGACTATGGTATACCCTAGGTCAATATATACACTACACTGAAATAATTTTCGCTGGCATAACATTTCAACCCAAACTAGGAGTTTTCAAAAATCTGCATTAATTCAATCAAATTAATCGTCATATTAATGGGGATAAAATGGCTGTTTTGTACAGGGAGATCTGCGACAGAAACGCCATAGAAATGACGAGTGTGTCTGACGAGTGTATGGCTCGGTGACTGCTAACGCCAATTTCCATACAAAGCTACGGCTCTACGATAGTAGCTTTGCTATACGTCATCTATCTTGAGCGCGAAAACGTCTCTTGGCACTCTCCGCACAGGGTTATTCTAACAAATGACTGCCCGGAGAGTGGCCTAAAGTGACGAAATTTTCTGACATGTTTTCTCTAATAATTCCTGAATCAGGCAGCACTGCTGGGCCTAATTTATCACAGTCTAGCTAAACATGTTTTGAAAACTGCGGTACGGGGCCATAGGCCTAAACGAGCCCATAATTAGTTATCGAAATGTAGTTCGCCTTGTTAAGAGCCAAAGGAAAAAAATTGGAACTAAAAAACTGAACACCGTTTTTGATCGAAATCAAAACGCCATACACATCTATAGCAGGATGGTTTGAAAATACAATTATATCGAGTATATCTGATAAAGAAGGTCGATCTGGTAAATGTACGTTTGTGAAATGATGTTCTGTTTCTATAGGCTATATGAATAATTGACATCTAGCAGTGATTAATAGATCCGATGTGTGGGGAGATTAATCCTGCTTGGAGTTTGCGCTAACGCGTGAAACGGTGTCGTATCCTAAAGTTCCGGGGTAAAAAAGTTCCGGTCGGAACTCTGAGGATACGACAACGGCTATATCTGTCTTTATTGGGAGCTTCCGGTTGAATATGAGGTTGTTATCAAATATCAACTTTCCGTCCGCCTTTCCGTCCGCCTGTTCGTTACCCGTGGCCGGTTTATATCTGGGACCGTTTTCTATTTACAGATTCAATTTTTGGTGAGTGTGTGAGGGGGGGGGGGGGGATTTGGTTCAATGTCACCCTTAACGTTGTTTCACTCATATGGTGATAGTGAGTTTGGATGGTGGCGGAAGCCGGAGTATCCGAAGAGAACCACCGCCCGACGGCAAGTAACTGACAAACTTTCACACATGCACCAGCTGGGTTCGAACCCGTGCCGGTTCAGGGATGTGAGGCTAGCGATCACCAGCGAAACGCCTTAGACCACTGGGCCACCGAGGGCCCGTTGGTGAGTGGATACCCTATGGGGTGACGATGTGTCGCGTACCAAAATGAAGGTCGAGGTCAAAGGCCACTCGCTTGAAAAAAAAAGCAAATCACTGAAATGTTCGTGTCCGGTCTATATTTGTGCCCGATTTCTATCCACGGTTACAATTTTTAGTGTGTGGATACACTAAGTGGAGACGATGTGTCGTGTACCGAGGTCAGAGGTCAGATGTCACCGTGGTCTAAAAATCAGGAAATCATTGATCATTGACATTTTTCTATTTTTCAGACGTGTGCATGTAACGAGAGCCACGTTGGATAACTTGCATGGAGAATACGAAGTTGAAGCAGGATACGGCGGAGAGAGGAATCACTACCTCAAACAGCATAATATAGAAACATACCTCATCAAAGCCAAACATCCGCGAACGGTCAGTACACTGCAACTTTACATTTTAAACACATAGCTTAACAGGATTACGTTTCAACCCTACCTGACCTGGGGGGAGGGGGGGGGGACACTTTCCGCCGCCGCTCCCACCTTTGCTCATATCTCCGGAACGACGAAAACTTGAGAGCTGACGCTCCCTGACTTTATAGTTTATCTTATTGGAGTAATTTGAGCATATTTACATAGCCCCCGAGCAGAGGATCATGGGTAAATTCAAAATGGGTACCAGAAAAGTTATGTTTTCGTCATTTTCTTAAAAATTAAGGCTTTTCAGTGAGAAAAAGTGGGCAAAAGCTATTGTATTTCACATTGGATTATTATTTACTATCACATATTTTTTTTTCTCGAAAAATCGTCCAAAAAATGACTTTGAAAATAGCGTCACTGTGACGTCATCAAAGCAGCCATATTCATATTGGATTTTGTTTTTACATTTTCTGGTAGGGCTTGACCCAAGGGTATAGTGGGGGAAGTTTCATCCTCCTAGCTCAAGGTTTACGAAAAATATTTGTGGGGGGTGAAATGGCCACTCCCCGGGCCAAGACAGGCCCCAAAAATTATGCCCAGGCCAGATAGGGTTAAACACGAGTTTAAGATGATTAAGTTTCAAACACATATGTTTTGCCGAAAGTGTTTAAAACAGCAGAATTCAAGTACTGATGTGTTAAGAAATTTGTTCAAAACTTAAACTTGTTATATACTGACGTGTTTAGAAATACGTTCAAACCTAAGGATGTTTATGCTTGAACATATGTGATAGGCGAACATATATGTGCTCGGATACGTTTATATGCTAAACTTGCACGTTAACCTCCGGATCAGAGAGAATGGGGGTGGGGATGGGGAGGATGGAACTGGATGAGGGCGCTGGGATACATGACATAATGAAAACGAAATTGTATTCCTCAGTATTCGATAACACTCTCTCTAAATATCTGAGAGCAGGGTTCTAATATAGTCAATTCGTTATTGATTATTCCAGAAGGTGTTCTCGAATATATATGCCGGTATATACTAATTTTTTGTGAATAATCAAATGTCTGAATTAAATATCCCATGACAAGTTCCTGAATAAAAAAAAAGTTTCCCGATGGGAAAAACGAACAACCGAATGCGTCTTTTTCGCTCGTTCAAGAAAATCTCCACGAACGTGTTCGCAAATATTCAAGAATACAATTGTAAGCATTCTGGAACGGCTCACAGATTTTTTGGATTATTCAGAAATGTCCACGTTTCCTGAATATTCAAGAAAGAAAATACAGCTTGTGTATTTGTGATATTTACTCTTGAATCTCATAATGCAGATAACCTGACTAAAGCCGCCAGTCTCATCACCAAATGAGCTTTTTTAATTTTAATTATCAATAACAGCATTGCATGGTTAACCGAACCGATGGTCATTATATGACGTCGATTTGTTTGATTTCGTGGCAAGTATATCCTTAAAATAAGGGCAAACATTTGCTCCTTCGTTCTAATACCATCTCATTTGCCATTTTGCGGTCCATTGCTGGGCAACAGAAAAAAATTGTTGGAATACAGACGCCAATAAATCGCCGGGAACTGTTGCGATATAAATTATTTTGATTAGCTCCCTTTGATGTGCGATGGAAATAACACTTATGGCGAATCTTTCGGACTCGAGACTTCTCCGCAGCGATGACATATCGGAGATGTTGAAGTATGGAATGTTTTTCACATTATTCCTTTCAATTGTCATAAAATAATTGATTTTTCCCACTTCTGCAATCTTTCAGAAGTGGCTCGCGTAAATAATTTGACGGCGAAATGAAATTGATTACTCAATTCCAGCAGAAATGCTCGACATCTTGATCCCGATGTTAGTATCAAAGACAGATCAGTAGACTAATGGTACACCTCCTTTTCGAATGGATTATACCATGCGTCCGAATTCAGAAACCAACCTCTTCATAAGGCGGCAAATCTATTATATTTAAGGGGGTGTGAGGTAAGATTTCGTTATTGTCTCATCCACTTTCCCTTATGCTCCAACAGGTATTCAATAACGAAATTATCTTATGACACAAAATCTACCCCTGCTGCGGTCTACTTAACCCTATCTGGCCTGGGCTTTTTGGGACCTCCCCCCCCCCTCAATTATTTTTCTTACCCCTCGAGCTAGGAGGCTTAAACTTATCACACTGTACCCTTGGGTCAAGCTCTACCAGAAAATGTGAAAAAAAAATCCAAGATGGTCGCTTTTATGGTTTTTCGGTCAGATTTTTCGAATTTTTCATTTATGCAATTTCTCCGCAAAAACTGCTTGATAAATTGGTAAATATTAATGTGATGTAAAATAAAATAGTTTTTGCCCACTTTTTCTTGCAGAAAAGGAGAAATTTTGGAGAAAAATGACGAAAACATAACTTTTCTGGTACCCTAGGTGGCCACCATCTTGAATTTACTCATGATCCTCTACTCGAGGGGTTATGCAAATAGGCTAAAAATGACCCCAATATGATAAACTATAAAGTCACGGAGTGTCAGCCCTCAAATTGTTGTTGTTACGGAGATAGCGCAGAAAGTTTGGTAGCCCCCCCCCCCCGTGTACGGCGACATATTGAAAATGACCCCTTCCCCTGGAACTCATCACGTATTCTCTCGTTGTGTCTTTGAATATTCATTGGGATATTCGTGATATGAAGTAACGTCTATGTTGGATAAATTGTTGTTTTCACTCATTGTTGAAGCATCATGGGATATTTTGCGAATAATGGTGAAGTCCCGATATCCTGGAATATTGCTGGTTTTCACGCCCCAGTCATTCATGACACGCATAGACTGTGTGGCTGGGATAAAGTACTTCCCACTGTCCGACAATGCTTGATATATGCGTTTGCGCGAACCCAGTCAAATCAGATCTCGACAGAGATGTCTATATCTATAACCGGACACGAATGGATATACGGATAGGCCTATGGGAAGTATACGAATTGCCATCTCTCTTAAATATTTCCAACTATAAAACGCCAAAACCTAATTCTTTTCGATTTAGCCATCTCATGAGTTTCCTCCAAATACTTCAAACATTTTTCTACTATAAATGTGGCGTGAAATCTCGCGATATTCCAGCATAGCCACATTCCGCCATTATAGATTGGTCCATGCAACATGGTTCACATATTCGATGTTTTGGTTAGATTTGGTTAAAATTATCAACCAATGATATGTTTCGAAAGAGGATAAGTCCACATTAACTAATTATTTTTCTTCTGTTTCAGCAACCATTAACATTACTGAATCGAGATTACATGGCTCTCCGGCCAAAGAAATTATCATTCAAGAACGTCACGAACTGCGTCATGCGCCTTATCCAGTCGGTGAAATTCAACGCTGAAATTCCCTTTTCCAGCGTCTTGACGCCGTCACAGGAAGACAAACCTTCAAAACTGGTGAGTTAAATGTTCATGGATAACAGTTATGCGAAGTGTGACTTCATTATAGCCCTTAAACCTGATGACATCACTGCGCTGCATTGTGGGAATAAATGAAGTATAAATCCGCCATCTTGGACTTCACAAAGCAAACTGTCGTTCAGTTAGCATGGATGCACAATGCATTATGGGATAGAAAGAAGGATGAACGTCATCAGGTTTCTAGCCTAGTCAATACACTGTCAATAGATTTTTTTTCTAGGAACAGCAGTACATCACGGGATATCATCCACTTTTAAAGCATTTGATTGGCCAATTCAAATTTTCAAATGGAAAGTAATCCGGAAGATTCACTGGCTTGTGAAGAAAACTGTGAGGAAATACAGCCAATCACAGAGTTTTGTATACATGTAGGTTAATTTCATCGGCGGTATATCGGATATTTTCTTAACCTGCGAACTGTGAATCAAATTCATGTAGAACCAAATTGACGCAGTTGATTTACACATTACATTCGTCTTTCCAACTGGTGTTATATTGTGAAAATGTTGTACGTTATCAGTCACACTGTACGTCTGCCACAGTTCCGCCCGAATGCGATATTATGGCGTGTGCGTGTTTGTGGTGTGCGTTATGGGATAGAACAAGGTGCAACATTTATCCGTTGCTTGTTCGGTTAAAATTTTTCGCTTTTGTGTGGATAGCGCCTGATTGGAATTATTTTGCTGTTGTTGGGCTTGAAGCAGAATATAATTTGGAAGTTATATGAGTCTTTCTAGTACTACTGAGCGGTACGATAGTATAAACAGGTGTAACTAGTAGACATTCAGCTGCTCATACCTGTGTGGGTTTTTGCTGATATTTATTTGAACCCCAATTTTTGCAGGAGCTTCTGCTTTCACAAGGTCCCTATTTTGACATGCCTTCTATCAGCTTGGTAAGAATCACTTAAACTAAACATCTATGCTGTCTGCTACGATCATCTATAGGACCATTAACCATAGATATATTATCTTCTAACACCTGGATGGAATCGACGTCTCTCTTTTACTAATATACAGACAACATACATACATGTCCTGTACTTCATACTTCTAACATTCGGGTGTATTTATAATGCCAATCTTGCCCCAGAACTCCCTAGCTGCGAAAGTGACATCTGGCCTAGTGGATTTCTGGGAGCGGAAACTGGATTACGTTCGCACATGCGCACAATTAATTTTCGGTGGAACTTTTCTCCAACTCGGCTGCACCCTGTGAGGTTGATCATCCCGCCCCACGGCACCAACTACTATTATTCGACTAAATATAGATATACTTTTGTATAATTTGAATGCATTATGTTCTTATGAGTAAAATTAATTTCATTTCACAATAAAATGCGACTGCATCGCTCGATTATCAAAGGAACTTTTTCGTGGCCAGTTCTCTACGTGATCGCCATACGCTCCTCACAGTTGGAGTTTCGTGGTTTTATTTGAGAGGCTAAGTTCCGCTGACACGGAAATACCCATCTGCACAAGTACAGGTAATACCTAAATCCTCGAAGAGGGTTTACCTGGACCTTTTTGGTGATTCGGATGAGTTCTCGAGTCGTTGCGTCTATTACACAATCTCATACATTTCATCCCCAGCGGTTGTTTTGAATCAGCATGTCGGTATCTGAAGCCTGCGGTTTTCGCTTTGACAACCGATGTTGACTTCAGCCTAACTTCAAAGGTAGTCTGGCCGGCGATGAAATTCAAACCAGTCAAAACTCAAACCTCGCTGCGGATTGGCCTGATGAGCTGCTTCAGCGCGCTTACTGATTGGTTCGGATTAGTGGAAACCCCTCGAGCTATTTATATCCAGAACTGCTATCGGTAACTAACCAAGCCAGTGTATCTATCGTAACCTATCGATTGATACACTGGCTCGCGAGGATGGGAAATACCGGGACCGGTAACGTTATTCGGTCAAAATTCGGACCGGTGACGTCACGCGACCATTTAGATCAGACAGGTTACAGGAGTTAAAACTAGGCATTATATATCTTTTTTGGCGTTCCATTTATGTATTGGTACCGCGACCACATTATTTGAACTATAAGGAGATGAAATACAGAAATATAGATACAGTATTCCCCGTCTGGCGTTCCATATTTCTTCGAATTCAAATACCTGTGTAACCTTCACATCCGCACGCCTACTGATATATGGATTGCATAAAAATAAACAGTTTGTTCTTTATGATGTTCCATACTTCTTAAAACCAAGCACCTTTTGCCCTTCTTTCCGCGGTATGTCTGTATTTTCGTAACTTCACTGATCTGACATCTAACGTAATACTTCGTTTCCTCTCACTATAGCTAGAATGTCTTGCCCAGTCTCTCTAACGAAACTATGATTCTTGTTTTTACTAAAAGCGCTTACATGCATAATTGTGTTAGAGTTCCCCTGCCACAACTTAACACCTGCATGCCCGTGAGAATTCGCGGTTCTTATATTTACACGTTCTAGCATGTAGCATCTTGAGTTACATTGTCGGAATAAACCTTACAGTGCTAACGAAACGAAATCAATATGAAAAGGTCTGGCATTAAGATATCATCTTCATACACCATTCGACTTCTCCGTTCACACTTCAAATTTTGTCGCAACAAATTCCTCAAGCGCACGACACCTTTGGAAACATTCTTGCTTACACACAGCCATCACAATGCCTTCATTGTACCAGATGTCTTGCACACACACACATTTCTGAAGAACAAACTTGAACTGCAGTATCAAACCAAAGGGTGTCTCTCGGGTTTTGTCTATCCGAGTACGGCGTATCACGTTGGGCACACCGGTTCTCGTCAGATCACCGAAGTTAAGCAACGTTCAGTTTAGACTGGATGAGTCTCTATTTCATATGTACTATTTAATAATAATAAAATGATCTTTAATAAATATATACGTTTGATAAGTAAATAAATAAAAAATAAATAAAAAATGAAAAAAATTATTGTTTCAAGCATTTCTTAATAATCAGAGTGACTTCCTTTTGTTTCCCCTTTAAAATACATTATGAAACAGGGGCTGGATCCAGTCTACGTTGAGCTCGGTCAATACTTGGATGGATGACCGGGTGCTGTACTGGATCGGCTGATCAGTGTCCAGGATAATAGGAACTGTGGACACTCTCGTGTTCTGGCACATGTAGGCACCTTCGTGATATGACTGGAAAAATGTTGAAAACGACGTTAAATCCTACCCACTCGCTCGAATTCGACTTGTGTATGAAGATGTATATATATATGCAGGGGTGTAAGCTTACGGGATATGAGACTATAAATGTATATTCCGATCTAATTAATTATAGATCGATACAGCGCGATCTTCTCCAGCCGCGTCGCGTGGTAACATTGCGAAGTATATAACCGTCGTTTTCGATCATTTATCGCCACCTATTGTGTGTTGATATTTCCGATTACTTGTTCTCACCGTATTGGCATTTGTGTCGCTCAACACGCGACCATCGTCCGCGCAATGATCCTAAAGATATCATGTACAAGTTGCGTATAGTCTGGGGAATAGCTTAACAAGGTGTACCGTATTGATTATTTACTGTAGTTGTCAAATAGAGCAGGAGTCCAATATTTTCACAGATGGAACCTCCGAATCGACTGCGTATCAACCTAGGGATACAGCGCCAACTCATCCAGCCCGAACTAGTTTTCGTAACTTGGGGGAACGGGTATGAACATTCGTTGCTCTTTAAATTCAGCGATGAAACCAACCACCTCGCTGGGGATCTAATAATACCCCAGCCACCAGTCAGATGTTTGGACAGGATTCCAGGCCGGGCGCACATCGCCGGAAGTGACATCATATATAGTAAAATCGATGTTTGCCGAACATTTCCATTACTTTTCAAGTCTGCATAATACCTCTGTTGACCTAGCGTTAAAAAGAATTATCTGGAGGTTATTTCCCTGTTTTTCGGGACAGAGCATATGAAAAGTAGTTCGCTCATGCGCAAAACAAGGAGTTGTTCTACCGTATTCAAAGTGAACCGTGCGTACCGTATTCAAAGTGAACCGTGCGTACTTGGATTTTCCCCTATACGTCATAGCAACGTAATAAAGGTCAACTTCCGCTATTGGAGGCAGGGATGATAAATGAGCCTGTGAAATGGAGCATGCGTTGTTGGGAGGATGCGATAAAACAACCACAGTATTTCCTCAGACGTAAATGTATAAGCCATATATCTATGTCTGTATTAACATTTTGGGCCGATTTGTTTCCCCCCTAGCGATAATCTTTGGCACCCATGTACAGAGAGCAGTCATATTTTCTTTGGAAGTTCCTTTCTGGACACAGTACATGCCTACTCTTTTCCAGACCTAATCTAAAAGTAGGTCTTCGCCGTTGGACGATCCACACGAAGGCCTATTCCCCTTCGCAGAGGTGGTCCGTCGTCTGCTTTGTATCATCTGCATCTAACGTGATCTGCTGCGAAGATCTTGCCGATAGTCCGGGATGTTAGGGCATAAAAGGGACTGTTTGATTCAGATTCTTCCAAAAGCACCAAATTTGGCCCATATGTCGCCCATACAATACCTTTTCGATTTTTGACGGGCGCCAAGGTAGTTGCCCCCCTGGGGCCGCCATATTGGCGAAATTCATTATGGCCGCCACCCGGGTTAGAGGTCAATCGTATTTAAAACCCGCCACCCGGGTTAGAGGTCAATCGTATTTAAAACAACAAAATGGCTAGAATCATGAATAATACAACTTTTTAGTGCTTATCGGTGTCGGGGAATCTGATTCTGATCTTATTTCAACGATTTGAGGTCAAGGTCACCCTAAATGTCATTTTTGGGTCAAATTCGTCATTTTTAGTGGTTTTTAGTCGAGATATACAAACTAACTCATTTTATCGATTTTCGGGGTTGAGTAAACCGAATCTGGCCATATGTTGACAATTTGAGGCAATATTGCATGTGAGGTTCACGACAGAGGTCACCCGAAACAGAGATCAACCGGAGGTCAATTATAGGAAACACCAAAAGGGCTAGAATCACAAATAATACCATAGGGCTTTGTGGCATCGGAGAATTAGATTCTGACCTTATTTTGACGATTTGAGGTCATGGTCACCTCAGTTGAGAATTAAAGGTCAAAGATCAACAGTTGCTACTAAAAACAATCGAAACAAGATTATTCAGGAACAAATGTTACTAAAATACTTCGGTGATGACATCTGCTGACAAAATGCTATAACTATGCCGCTACGTGCATTTAAATGTTCAAAATGCAAAACAAAGACCGCTTAAGCAACAGTATACCAATGATTACTTTTACTACCGATGCCTTCTGGCTTGCGCTCTATGATGCCAGCAATAAATAATACTTGTCATCACCGCCCTCGTTATTAACGCACCCGCCTTCGCATTTGCAGAGGGTCATGTATCGGACATCGGCACAGTTGCATTTGCACCTTCCCGTGCATGCCTTAAGTCAGTCGCAGTGCATGAGAATGGCATATGCCATAGAAGTGTCGCTGAGAGTGGTCCATAGCGGTTGCCATGTACTGGTGCAATCTTTGTGCCAGCCCCACGCACTGAAGTCAGGAATTTCCTGCTGGAGTGAAGCGACTCCAGTAGAAACTCGCTTGCAGCAGCGCTCGCTTCACATGCTGCAAAAGCGCGGCTTGGGAGGTGGGATGTTTTCCAGCGATCTGGTTGCAGTAGTGAAGAGGTGATGCTTGGCCTCATTGACACCGGCTGCACCACATCCCTTGCTGTACATTAGTACGATGAAGCGTTCTATAAGCTCCATATGCACGGACTCGAGAGTGTCAGGATCGTGTGTGAGAGCCACTAGTGTGTCGGTGGTGTCCGGTATGCTTGTACAGGCCGCCCAGGCGGTCTTTTTGCCACATCCAAGAAACTGTGAAGTCGTCTTGCACCTCGTTAAGCTGTGAAAGAGAGGTAGTGCCACGGACTTTGACGGACCAAGATCGGAACAGATGGTTTGGACTGGAATGACACAATACTTTTTCCTGAACCCCTAAACTCCCGAAGTATGAATGGATCAGCGGCTTCTTAAAAAATGTTAACAAAAAGGAGCCGTTCTCATTCATCAGCACACAGATCTCCAAGACTGACATGAACGGAAAGCTCCTTCTGTGTACCCGTTTTGAGTCCGTGTTCTTCAACAGGCGTTGTGACCTCAATACTTCAACCGTGCAACCATTCCGAGGCTGACACCAGGGTCCTCCTGCATCTATCACATGCCACGGAGGAGGGTCATAATGTTCGCACGATGGACAGCGATGTCCGGTCTTTGGAGACCCTCGGTCTATCGGAACTCTTGGTGGACTTCGGTACTGGAAAAACATATTGTGACATTCCAGTCCATACCATTTGTTCCGATCTCGGTCCGTCAAATCCTTGGCACTACACCTCTTCCACAGCCTTACTGGGTGCGACCCGACTTCACAGTTTCTTGAGAGCGCAAGCCAGAAGGTATAGGTACTAATAATCATTGGTATATTGTTGCTTAAGCGGTCTTTGTATTGTATTTCGAACATTTAAATACACATAGCGGGGTAGCGGCATAGTTATAGCATTTTGTCAGCAGATGTCATCTCCGAAGTATTTTAATATAATTTGTTCCTGAATAATCTTCGTTCGATTGTTCTTAGTGGTAACTGTTGATCTTTGACCTTTGACCCCAAAATGGAGTGACCTCAAATCTTCAAAATAAGATCAGAATCGGAGGATGCCACAAAACTCTATGGTATTATTTGTGGTTCTTTTGGTGTTATACCTACAATTGACCTCTGGTTCGGATGACCTCTATCGCGACTCTCAAATGAAATATTGCCCCGAATCGCCAAAATAAGGCTAGATTCGGGTTACTCAACCCTGGAAACCAATAGAATGAGGCAGTTTATATATCTTGCCCCAAAACCACTGATAATGGCGAATTTGTCCCAAAAATGACCTTTATGGTGACCTTAAAGGGTGACCTTGACCTCAAATCGTTGAAATAAGATCACAATCAGATTCTCCGACCCCCAAAACCACTAAAAAGTGTTATTATTCATATTTGTAGCCCTTTTAGTTAGTTAACTACGATTGACCTCTAACCCGGGTGGCGACCATATTGAATTTCGCCGAATATGGCGGCCCGTCTTGGCGCCCGTCAAAAATCGAAAAAGTATGGTATGGGCGACATATGGGCCAAATTTGGTGCTTTTGGAAGAATGTGAACCAAAAAATCCCTAACAGCCCTGACTACGACTCGTACACCTTCGGTTTTATAGGCGTTGTTTGTTTCTGGTTCTTAGGCAACAAAAGAAATTCTCTTTCACGTTTAGCGGACAAAAGTAACAGAATATTTTTGATGTTCGTGACATTTGAACAACGTTCGAGCAGTTATTCGGTATTCAAGATCAGTATAATAGCGTATATACGCCCGTCGATAGACGATGTCGTATATTGCGATAACGATTTTCGCCCGTCTGTCTGTCGGTCCGTTTGTCGGTCTTTAAACTATTGCTTGTCTGTGCGATATCTCCAGCTCCATGACATGGATTGGTACCGAATTTGGATTTTAACCTATCCGTGGGTCAGCGAGGAACCGTATTAGTTTTGAGGCCAAAAAGTCAAAGGTCAAGGTCACTGTGATTGAAAATACAGCAATCAGTGAAAATTGTTGTGTTTATGTTATAAGTATACAGTTCAGACTCGATCTGAATGTGATGGCAAACATGTCAAAGCCTGTTGATTTTTACCCCACGGCCAGGTTTGGCCGAAGGGTATTGTCTGCTTCATTCGTCCGTCCGTCTATCTGTCTGTCCATCTTGCTTGTGAACACACTATCTCTTGAAGGATTATAGACAGGCTTTCTAAATTCATATGCAACTGGCGACGGATCAGAAGCCTAGTGAAGATGTCTGACCTTGACCTATTCTTTTCCAAGGTCAAATTGGAGTATTGGTGATAACTGTTGAAGGATTACATCTAGGATCTCCAAACATTCTTAGCCTCCACACCAGTATTGTGCTTCTGCATGATCGCCTGACCAAGAACGTAAACGCCATATCCCTTTTGGCGGCGCATCATGCAATGGTCAAAACCAAGCTGATAGCGTTTCACCCAGATAATCATAGAACAAAATAGTATTATTTTTGCCGATATCTTTGAGAAATTTGTCAAATATGTATTCACAATGGGGTTCTCCAGCTGATGATAAAGGGGATCAAATCTAGCCCACGATGCTCTTGTAACACATGGAACACTACAGTCTAGGTAAGCCAAGATGATAAATCAGGGGAATACCATCTAGACCTGATGCTATGAAAAATTCGTGCGAAATATTCGCCGATATTCTACGAGATCCCATAATAAGCCAATCACGACAATTTCTGCCTTTTCACTTTGATAATGATTGACATTTAGTTCGCTCGGCATGATCTTTCGATATTTCTTCCGCCTAACAAAGCCAAACTTTCTGGCGGGAGTAAACCCTTTGATGTTTGAGTTTACCACGCACACTGTCTGGAAATGATGCCATATTTGGATACTGTTTCCCGATAATGTTTACTATATTGGTTCACGTGCTAACGTGTGTAATTACTGTGGGCGTGATTTTGAAATTGTTTCACCACGCTAGCCACCAGATTGGCTAACAAATGTAGTCTGATATTCGCACGGGATTTATATGGCGTTGAAATCAGCTATAACATTCCGTGATATTATATCTGAGTTTACTGAGATTGGGAACACCAGTGTCTTCTATCTCATTGAATTACAATACTACCATTCTTGAATAGTCGTATTCTGATATTGTAATGATATTGTATTTCAATGAGATAGGGAGCACTGGTATTGCATGGGTTACAAGTTTTGCTCCTCTTTGCTATTAGCTGGACAACTATATTGTGGAGTGGAAAAATTCTTCTGCTTACTGAATGTCACATTCGACGCCTACGAGAGAACCGAAAAATCCAGTGTGCATGTTCCCTACGGCCAACATATACTGTCAGATACCAAGTCAATATCTTGACGCGTCCTTCAATCGTTAACTAGCCTCTATTTGTGTCTCTGGTCGGCCAATCAATTTCCAGGGGTATAAGATGTGTTCTATTGTGCTAAAAAAAGGGGGAGAAAAAACTAACCATGCAATTTTGTGTAAACCTCTTGATGAATGTATTAAACAATATTTGCGGAACGAATTACGTTGATGCCTTCAGGCGCTGGGGAAATCAAGTTATCATATTGCGCGAATGGTTACTGGCAATTTTCGTCGGCGTCTTAAAATATTGAATTTCCACAATTTACCTGATTATTATTAAAAAAAAAAGAAGAAGAAAAAAAAAAATACAATACCGGTACGACGTTGTTCGCTATATAGCTGAAATATTGCTGAACGCGACATTAAACCTTAATTCTCTCTCTCTCTCTCCTGTGTGTTACGTCAGTACAGCCAGACCCATGCGAGCAATACATGCACGTAGGCTGGTTTCGAAATGTGGGGGCTCGATAACCGAGGTGGAACTTGGAATGCGAGCGTCGAAGATCCGAAGCCCTGCTAGGGAGGGCCGGGAAATATGCACCCCCCCAGAAATTTTTTGAAACTGAAGACGTGAAATGGCGGCTATAACACATTTTGAAGCATATTTCCGACGTTTGAGAACTATAACTTTTTTACTGATGTAAAATCACGAACCCAATTTTTTAGGTGGAACATATCATTTCCTGGGAGTTTTGAAATCTAAATTTAGTATAATGGTACTTTCGCTTGCATTTTGACGGAATAATTTTCCTTCAAAGAACTTCAAGAATCAGAAATTCCTTTGTGCGTGACGTTGATAATTTGTTTCAATCAAAAGCCCATAAAAACTAACTATCGACATGATACAGTTACAGTTTGAAAAAATGGTAGAAAACAGTAATATAATATGGTATTTGACTCTCCTTGATATATTTTGGTATTTTTCATGCATTTACGGGGAGGATTTTCCCCCGGGATTCCCGTTTATGGCTACTTGAATTTTGGTGCATTAGCCTGTCCACTTCAATTAGTGGCCTACTTTGGAGTTTGTCAAAAAATAATTAGCTGCAAAAAAGAAAATTTAATCGGAACCAACCGTTGGTATTTACAAGCTCCAAATTCGGCGACCAATTAAAATCGACAGACTTTAGTAGTGCCGTATGAATAAGATCTTAGAAAAGAGGAAATATTTCATCGGTGAAATATCGGATTTGATGAATATATTTAGCGAAGACTGTGTGTGAGCACATAATTTATGTACTATCATGCGTGCAAATGCTGGATTGTGTTATAGTCAACTGCGTGTAATTCCATCGCGTCCAAACGGACATGGCAGAAGATGACAGTCTGTTGTCTAGCCTATCATAAATATCTATCGGCGTGCATGTCATGTCAAGACCATCTCCCAACATTGACGTGGCGTATTTATGCACCTATACAGCGGCGTTGTTGGCCCCTCTTAGCAAATGCTTCTGTTTATAATCAAACTCTACCATCTGCACAAACAAAGGTCCGGCAAAAATCCTGTTTTTAGAAGCACCATCTGTATTTCCGCCGGGAATCAAGATGGCCGCGCTGTCTATCACTCGCATCTCTCCGCATCCAACTCGGTATCAATCAGCCGGCATCGTTACCCTGCACCGATACGGTACCTTTGAGTCCGACGTCAGGAGTGGGTATTTTCTTCCCAAAACAAGAAATGTTGATCATTCTTTCATCGTGGCATCTAGGATATTTCAACCAGACAAACAAAACCCAGGGACTTTATCTTTGTTTTGACAGATCCGATGTTCACCGACACAGATTGCCGCAAGGAAGTAATCTTTGCTTCCCTTGTTTCCTTAGCTAGCCGAGAAGCAAGATTATTGCTTTCGATAGTAATAATGTGTTCGTGCACCTTCCCCAACTGTATAACTTCATAACCGTAAAATGAGAAAGGGGGACTTTTATTTTCTGTTGCTGGAAATGCATGGTACCGTAGATGTGTATAGGAATGATAATATTGCTATTTTAACCCTACCAGGCCTGGGGGCATGACCCCATACCAAACTTTCTACCCCAAATGTGGAACGGCAACACATTGCGAGCTGACATCTGTGATTTTGAGCCGACTTGTATTGCCTTCCGGTCATCATGGCTCATGGGTAAAGGACCATGGGTAAATCTTCCAAAATGTCGACTATGACGGTTGCGTTTGAGAATGGCGACTGAAAAGCGTTTCGAACAACAACAACAACAACAACAACAACAACAACAACAACAAACAAAAAGAAACAGATCATTATTTCCTATTGGATTATTTATTTGTTGGGGAGAGAATTCCCTGAAATAAAGAAGACATTTTTAGGATATGACGTCACTGTGACGCAGTTGGTGCGGCTCGTTTTTATCCCTCGGTCAAAGTGTACTTGGGGTATTGTCGTCATTTTGTACGTTCGAACATCCATCCGTCGCCGGTTGTTCGGCTGCAGAGAAGAAGCATATTGAAAATAAGCAAGATTGACCCATATTTTCCAGGTCACCAGGTCAAAATATATCATAGGCTACAGCCAAAATTGTCCTTGGATTATTACGTACGTTCGTCGGTCCATCTCTGCGATCTCGTTAGCCCCAAATGAATATGTCTAAGTCCCCTAAACTCTCATTACACATGCATGTGGTCACGAGACAAGGATGTCATATTTTTGCTACAAAAAATGCTCCCTAGAAATGCCTCAAAAATTCCCAAAATGGAACAGGGAACAACTTTTACCACTGATATCTCAATTTGCATGCAATTGGCCATCGCAATTCTTCCGAGGTAGATACTGAACTGTGTGATCCTCAACATAAATATTAAAGCTGTTTTATTACTCTCACATACAAAGGGCCCTCGGTGGCCGAGTGGTCTAAGGCGCTTCGCTGGTGACCGCTAGCCTCGCACCGCTGAACCGGCACGGGTTCGAGCCCAGCTGGTCCATGTGTGAAAGTTTGTCAGTTACTTGCCGAAGGGCGGTGGTTCTCTTCGGGTACTCCGGCTTCCTCCACCAACCAAACTGACTGTCACCATATGAGTGAAACAAACTTGAGTGTGACATTAAGCCAAATTCCCTCCCTCCCTCCTCTCACATACAAAAGAGTTTTCCCAATATTAACCTCACAAAGCCTTTTCGTTTTAACTCTGTACACGTTTTCCCTGTACATTCACTTGCTTTGTCATCATACAGTTATGGAGAAGTGGGTTTATGGTTCAATTAAACTTGACATTTGGCTGTAATTTTTGTTTCTTTCTATTGCTAAAGGTTAAATAAATGTTTAGATGGCAGCTCTTCATTTGCATTGCCAACTCGGGACAATACGCAGGTTCGCTTTTTTGTTAGATCTGCAACAAATATACACTCTTTTTGGCGAGGGTAGGCCAGATCGCTGTTATTATCGCATAAATTGTCTTGCTATGGATTGGACAATGTTTATCCTAAACACATGAGGTAACCTCACCGGATGAGGGGATTTGATTAATGTCACACTCAAGGTTATTTTCTTCATATAATGGCCAGTTTTAATCGTGAAGGAAACTGGAGTCCCCGGAGAGAACCCCCGCTCGTCGGCAAGTACCTGGCAAACTTTCGCACCTGCACCAGCAGGGCTCGAACCCGTGTCGGTCCTCACCAGAGGACATGCTTCCGATTCACATAGGTTCAATCCTCAATACAATACAATATTTATTCCACTCAAACCCATCTACGCATATCCAAGTCGAACACTACACGTGGTACCTTGACTGAGCATAACACATTATCTGATCAGAATACGGATTTGGTGATCTCATAGCTCTATAAATATTCCGTGGTCCATATTAGGAGAGAGCAATGTATGGCCTCTTTAAAGTTCAAATTTGATTGGCTATTCGGAAGAAATTAACATCAATACAACCACCACTTGTGATATTTGGAAATCACACGGGCAGACATCAAAGAAAATCCTCCCTGCACGATGTTGGCAAGCTCCTATCTTGCTTGGCTATATGACATCACGTGCGTTTCCCGCTTTGAACAAGTTAGTCTATTCATTAGGTCAAGGTAAATGACGGAACGTTAGTGTAGTATTTAACCTGAAATGTGAAGATGGCTCAGACCACGTATTGTGGTATATGAGGATACGCACATGCAGGCAAATAACCCGTGAATACCGACACCTGGGTAAAACGGACCAAACCTCTAAATATTGACAATTTCCATGGCTCCAAGACTTAAATTTTAAGTATTTCGAACCCTGATAAACTAGAACCCTGTCAAAACCGGCACTATAATGCGGTCCCGAAAATAGTCGATATACACAGGTATAAGCGTTTGGAAGACACCGTAAGTTTTACTGTGAAACATACAATAATTTACTGTGCAGCAACGTTACCGGCAATTTACTGTAAAATGTACAGTAAATATTTCGAATTTACAATAACGCATTTTTTTACGGTAAATTACTGGCAACTTCTCCGCATTAAAACTACAGTACATTTACCCTGTTTCATAGTTCTTTCTCTCGTCGTGTTAAACTTTGCGAGGTTCTCTAGAAAGGTTTTACGATTTTGAAGTTACAATTATAAGTACATCTTAAAATTTACAGCGAAATTTCGCAGTGCCCTTTACATCGCATGGCAGACAAACCAACGGTACTCTAAAATAATTAGATTGAAATTCAATCTATCAGATTGAAATTAGTGACCAATCTTTTATCGGGTTGAAAATATTCAATCTAATAGACTGAAAACGATAAAATGAATCTGTTGTAGACAGAAAATTTAATCTAATAGATTGAAATTTTCAATCTAATAGATGGAATATTCAATCGAATAGATTGGTCACTAATTCCAATCTCATAGATTGAATTTTCAATCTAATTATTTTAACTGTCGACTTTGTCAAGGAGATAACAAAAACTCAAAAACTCACTTTCGAACGACTCGCGCGTTAAGGAGAAACAAACTACTTCTGTGCTTGGCCTTATACATATGTCGTTAACGTTTAGGCAATCGGAAGTGCGTGTTAAACAAATTAGGGTCGCTTACATCATTAGCAAATCTTAAGAGGGTTTATCTTCGTACATTATCCAATTTCCGTATACTTTGGATAATGCATACAGGTACTGTAATAGAATATCGTGTTTAGAGGTACTCCTAGATGATTCATTCCACATGCTGTTTTTTCAATGTCTGATGAGGCCTCGTTATTTATAGACATGGCCTAGTGGCGGAATGCTTTGAACCGTTGGAAGGGATACCGAATTTCTCGGCGGGGGTCGTTTTATTCGAACACAGGTGAAAGGTGTTTAACAAACTTCGCTTGATCGCCATCGAACATCTTATCACTGGGCAAGACTTTCTTGCAATAGCTGCCAAGAGAAAAAAATTCCCACGGGGTGTTTGTTTAATCTCTGCGTCTACATTGCTTACACAACCCGCTGGGGTTAAATCAAAGGTTGCTTGCAAGCAGATTGTATATGTCTCCTTGTCACGGTATAGGAGCGGAGTGCATTTACTGCGGTCACTGTAAAATCCAAGATGGCGCCCAATATGGCAGCTGTTTTCCCCCAAATATTTTAAAGTATGTAAAATTTATTTGGGAAACTCCTTCGTATAATGGGCATCTGAATATACGTACTTTTGTAACTTCACGGGTAAATTCATATTGGCGAATATGAAGATTGAAATATTTGGTAACATATATATTTGATGTTGTTCCGTGAGCTGAATCTCACCTGTACACTATCCCGGTACTTTCGAGTGTACTACAGAAGGTCTAAGGTATTAACAAGCGATACATTCTAACTCATTATTGCTTTCATGAGATTGAAACGTATACTTAGGGCTATCATAAAAGAGGTAAGGATACTTAACAACTTTTCCTACTCTTTCTAATGAATGCGTTGAATATCGGAATGATCCTTGTGCTCGCATGAATCTGGAATGATCCTTGTGCTCGCATGAATCTGGAATGATCCTTGTGCTCGCATGAATCTGGAATGATCCTTGTGCTCGCATGAATCTGGAATGATCCTTGTGCTCGCATGAATCTGGAATGATCCTTGTGCTCGCATGAATCTGGAATGATCCTTGTGCTCGCATGAATCTGGAATACATGTACAGTATCAGCCTATATCCTAGCATGAATGTGTGTTTGCAATGAGTATGCAAGTTTTCGCATGGCAGATTTGCAAGAGCATTTTTGAAAATATCACAGCATAGTTTATGTTGAAACTTTTCAGTATTGTACAATTCGTTTGAATTGATGTAATACATGAAGATACTTTATCGTTATATTTAGTTTCATGCCACTTCGAAAAGTAATGTCTTAATTTTGTAGTTTTAATTTGTCATGATGTACGGTACAGAAAATAACATGACATTTTCCTCTCAGAAGCTTTAATCAGTTAGAATTGTTCAAAATTGTCAAACTTGAAACAACAACTGCTAAGTAATCTACTTCTGATTTATTTGCAGACAAAGCTAGTTTCGGACAAATTCAGGAAACCATTCCGAGATCGGTAAGTTTAGATATGAGAAAGCGAGGCGACGACATGGTGTAGGCTTACAAGGTGAAAGGGAGACAACTCCCAGCTGTACGTTCATTTCGCTAAAATATTAAGTTCTCTCGATATCCTTTGAAGCACGATGTGGCCATCTCGTGTTTTCGCATCGCGCATCAATAATAGTAACGAGAAAATGCGATATGAAAATGTGAAAACGCGAAACCACGAAAATGCGAAACGCGACAACGCGATGCGAAACACGTTTTCGCATCTTTGAATCGCGTTGTCGTGTTTTCGCAATGTCGCTTTTTCGCGATGACCACATCCGGCTTCCATTGTTGAATGCAGGTATAACGGTTCCAGAACACTTCTGGTAATCTCGTATGCTTTAGGATGTTTTCTTGGCTATAATATACCTGACTTATGGCAAAGCTACAACCTAGGAAAGAAGGGACCGTAACTTTGTATGGAAATTGCCCCACAAAGGAGATTTTTGTTAACCTGATTATCAAAAAATTACGTCTTCTTATATAATGCATGTTTGCTGAGTGTAGACAATAACTGATAGCCGAGGAGTATTTGAGCCCATTGGGCTATTTCTGTACATTTGGAGTATTCTGTTTCAACATTGATATATGCAAAGTACAACTGAGTGACAAACTATAGACTCATCAAATCAGATGACCGGTAAACGGAAATACAACGGTTCTTTGGTCTGCAAAAGTTCGTACTCGGCGACGCACTATTTGCGAAGCCCTTGATATCGCAACACATTGTAGCGTAAGTAAACCCAATATGAGTAAGAAAATGCTATCTGTCAAAACCGTATGTTTTGCGTCATATTCTATTTATTTTGACTATTTTAGGCACACTTACAAGGTAGAAGACCAACCAACCGACAGAGTGAACAAGTTTCTAGCACAGGCTATCACCGCTCGGAGCGTTGAGAGGGAAAGAAGTAATCATGTGAACATCTTTACATTGCGGTTCAGACGGGCTGAGACGGAGAAAAAGGTAGGCAACGGTGCACGGAGAAATAGATTGTGTTGCTTCAAACATACCTGGCCTGGGGGGGGGGGGCGAAATGACCCCCCTACCAAACTTTCTGCGCTATCTCCAGAACGACAAAAAATAGAGAGCTGAAACTGCGTGACTTTATAGTCCATCATATTGGGGTCATTTTGAGCCTATTTGCATAATCCCCCGACCAGAGGATCATGGGAAAATTCAAGATGGCGGCCACGTGGGGTCCCAGAAAAGTGATGTTTTTGTCATATTTCTTCAAAATTTCTGCTTTTCCGCGATGAAAAGCTGACAAATATCATCATATTTTAAGGTTGGTGGATGAGGGAAGGTGGTCTGGCATCTTTTTGAATTACAAACCTCTGTTCACATATATTTGATATACTCGTATGTAATGTTTTAAAAGACAAACCTCATTCGAAATAATTCTCCATTGAGCGATTTATTTGTATCTTTCTGTCTTTCAGTACCAGTCAGTAGAAGACTTTGCCTTTACCAGCAGTATTATCAGTTCCTTATTTATGCTGTTATCCATGGCAGGGATGCAAGCTATTATTTTGCCAAGGTTGGTCCGATATTCGTTATTATTTATGGCATTCGGGAATATTTCTTCTTTAACAGTGACTGTGCTCTTGTAGTTTGGTATACTTCATATCTGCGATACCAGGACGGGATTGTTTTAAATAGGGTAGTCCCGAAATAAAAATCTTCAGGCAAGAGAGGCGAGAAACGACGTCATTGCCCACGTGACTTCGGACCAAGGTTAGGCCCCGGGCGATGCTTTAACCTCGGTTATACCGCAAATCGGAAAATAATTATCATTGTGGCTTTCAAAATACTGTAAATCAAAACAACTTTGAAGATGGAATTGTCTCAGTGTTAAATAACCATTTGTAAACAGAAGTTATCGACTGTAAAACTTCGTGAATAAAATAATACAGTATTACTAAGAAAAAGGGTTTCTTGCGTATCGTCAGCGTAACGTCACATGGGCAATAAGTCGTTTTGCACCTTTTGCTGTTAGAGAGTTCCATCTCGGGACTGTCCTATTGGGCTTGTATAAGAGATTGGCTGTAATCTATATGACTTGACAGCTTCTGATGAGTAGCATACTTGTATCCACCTTATAGCTACTTGGTTGGAAGATGGACTAGGTTGATTAGGAACTTTACAACATAACGATTTTTGGAAAGATAATCTGCATTTTTCTTCTACTGTTGAAGCCTCACTGTTCTGGCTTGACCGAAGCACGCAGTACAAAATAGTTCCTAAGGGTTTATTCTTTGTTACACCGGACCTGTTATACTTAGTTACGTTGGCAGACTTCCGGATATCTATATAGTCATTTAAAATAAATTAAATATCTGATTTGTATTATATAATATTCTTTTAATTTCTGCCTCAAAATATCATAATAATATGCACTAAAGTATGGAAGACTGTAGTAGTCACTCTTCCACAGACTGAATTCAAGATTGAGAAACACAGTTCACGAATGTAGATGTATAAGAGCCACTCTACCATACATTGATTTTAGCATGTGTACATGTAGGCTGTGAATCAAAAAGTGAAGCTAGAGCTACAGCTATAGGTTAACTGCAACCTCAGTAAACTCAGATATAATATCACGTAATATTATATCTCACATCAGCGCTATATAAATCCCGTGCGATTTTGAACCACATCTGTTAGCCAATGAGAGAGGAACAACTTCAAAATAACGCCCCTTGTAATTACACATATGGTCACGTGGACCAATATAGTAAACCAGTATCCAAATAAGGTATACCATGTCTAGACATGGTTCGTGGTAAACGTTCTTCTTCAGAAATTCAAAGGATAACACCCGCCGAATAGTCTGGCATTTGTCAGGCGACAGGGTATATAAAAAGATCGTCTCGCGGAAAGATTGTAAATATCCGTAAACGAAACCTCAATCAATTTCGAATGGAATAGGCACAATTGTCGTGATTGACCTATTATGGGATCTCGGAGAATATAAGCAAACAGCTCGCACAAATTTTTCATACCGTTGTCACAAGATTGTATTTCTCCGATTTACCATCTTGGTTTACCTAGATTGTGTTGGCTGTACAGTAAACCTCCACTCGAAGTAGTTATAGTAGTTTTACTTAAGAGCTTCCTGACCCTTGAGCGAGGTCACTGTCTTCATCTCCACATCAACATGATAGTGACAGTTGATGAAGTTCATGGAGCTCTCTATTTCAACAAGTTTTTGGCATGTTTTAATCAGTTCAGTGTCGTCTCTGATGATTTAATCTATACAAACATACTACAATGTCGCTTTTCTTGATATGCCCATGGGCCAAGTTTATCTCCGGATATTTCTCATTTTCAGAACGTTGTTGTTGCTGATGCTGTTTTTGGCTGCCTTCTCGTGGATGGCCATTATCCTCATGTTAATACTCAGCGTGAAACTCAAGGTGAGAGATTCTCGTTTTCGGCGAGATGTTCGGCGAGATTTTCCAATGAATCTGCGATTGGTAAGAACAATGTTCAAGTATTGCGGAATTTCCTTATCGTCAAGTTCGTCCCAAGTTGTAAATGATTATATATCGACAAGTTTTTTAATTCCACGTATGCTTGCCGATATGCTGTTAAGAAATGTGCACATAGCTTAATAATATTCCGCTGATACCGCGGATTACATGAGATATCACATAGCAAAGACATATAACCAGCAAACTTACATGTTGTCCGTCGAACATTCCCCTGAATCGCCTTAGACGAAAGCAGATTTCCATATTACGTCTTAACCCTACATTGACGCGTTTACCCTGGGAGTGGCGAAATGGCCCCCAGGCCTGGACAGTTTCCAAACATCCCAGGCCAGATAGGGTTAAAGGATCATGAGTTAATATTGACAGATTTTTCAATTCCATGTATGCTTGCTGATATGCTGTTAAATAGTGTGTACACAGTCTAATGATATATCGCTGACACTTGAGATATCACATAGAAAAGACATTCTAGCACAAAAAGTACACTTTCTCCACCAAACACTTTGCTGAATACCATCAGGTCATCGACATAACGAAAGCAGATTTCCATGTATCGTCTAAAAGGTGGATGATTATATATAGACAGGTGTTTCAAATCCACGTATGCATGCTGATATGCTGTTAAAAAGTGTGGACACTGTTCAAATCTAGTGAAGGTGGGTATATATCCTTCACTGTGTCATTTATATAGGGATGATCCACAGCGAGAAGATCGTCTATATAGCGTTTAGTGAATGAGGAGGACCGGGCTTTGAATTGATCGGTTTTTAAAAGCGCCTGCATATAGTCATATTCATAAAAGAACAGATATAGGTCAGCCAACAGGGGTGCACAATTAGTACCCATTGGAATACCTATATGCTGTTGATATGCTGTGTTGCCATATTTCACATAGGTATTTTTAATGAGAAATTCAAGCAACTCTATAAACAAAAAAACACCCCATGAATGATATCCCCTGAATGTAGTACAGCTAAAGAAGGCTTATAGCTTCTGACATTACTATATCTGCGATACACAGATAAAGGTGTTTTGTGTACAGTTACGCCACCAACAGGCACCAATTTAACCAATATTGCAAAGACAGACAATAGGCAATGCTATTGGTCTAAAATCGTCAGTTGTCAGTCAGCAACATGAAGAATCGTCATTGGTTACGTAACACTCGGCATTTCGGTTGTGATCAAAAAACATCACAAGAACGTGAAGTGATCTCTATGATTTGTATCCCAGTCACGCTTTTATTGTAGCTAGTCATATGGAAATATTGAATGACATGACCACACGACCCTAGCACCAGCTTGAGCGGTATTAGATACAAATATTTCAGAGCGATGATGTAATAGCCATATCAAGCAATCAAATGGAAAATAAAGTACTATGTGACCGCGACGTCAGATAGTTAAAACTGCCCAAACGATGAAGTATTTATTGAATGCAAGTTCGTATTCAGAACATCTCTCATTTTTTAATCCTGGAAATTTTCCTACGAAGTAGGCTCTCATTTGCAAATTGTCCGCTAATGAGTGAGTGAGTCAGTCCTTCCGAATCTCGTCGTCGGCAAAATAAGGAGAATCGTTGACATTAGAATCTTGATTTTTGGCATGAACGTGCATTAGGGGACTGTTACCAGCAAGTTCTGAGCTGACCTACTTTTGATGAACATTTCTGGTGATTTTTGATGAAAATCTCTGCTGATTCTGACTTGGACAGTGCTCATCTTAATTTAGGCAGGATTTCAACTAGGGGGGAGGGGGGTGGGGGGGTGTTGGTGGGGGATTTCCAAGAGTACAGTTCGCGTCGGAGTCCTAATGTCTACTCTACTTCGTACGTCCTGTGACGTTAGTCACACTGCCATGTCTATTATATGTTTCTCTTTTTCCACAGTGTACAGCGTTTGACATCCGAAAATCTTCCGTCTTACGACTATTTGTGATGATCACCACTATTATACTAGTGTATGCAATGGCTCAAGTTAACGTGGTAGGTGTATGGTCCTTAAATACAGTTTTATCTCCACATAAATAAAAAAACTTATTTTGGAGTGGGAATCAACTTGAGTGAAATCAACTTCGCTCTAATTGAGCGGGTTATCAAGTCAAACTTGGATTAAATTTGAGTGGATTTCACTCAACATTTAGTGAGTGTACATATACAACTATACAATGCATGCGCACTCGATTTCTATTAAAAAATTCACCAACCAATTTAAAATAAAATGAGTTTCGATGCAGTAAGTTTTACGTTGTGGACATACAGCGACATAAATGGGTACATATTTATTTATGTTGTTTATGATCAGAGGTTTTTACCTGTTCTTTTTATCCTTCATTTGATTCATAATTCTAAACATTCTTATATACATGCCGTCCGTGGTGTTTAATTTTTCACGCTGTTCCTGTGAGCAAGGATTAATGCCTAATTGCCTGTGTTTTCTTTCTGACAGTTCTGTTGCGAAGGCGGCATTTGGGTGGAGATCAGCGCCGGTTTATACCCTGAAACTACACATCTGAAATGTTTCCTGCCTCAGTACATCTTCCTCAGTGCAATTATGGCCTATTTGTGCGTAGCGATATTTCTAAAACTCTCCGCCCTGGTGAAAGTAGTTCTCATGCTCATGATGGCGACCGTCTATATAGTCCTTATGGAAATCACACACAGAGCCATTTTCGTGAAATTTGATGACCGGACACAGTAAGTTTATCATTTTGTCGTTAATGTTTGTATTTCGAAGCGATGACAAAATTCACAGTATAATATGATTTACTTCATTTTCCCAGTGCATTAGGGGATATATTCCTGATTTGAAGCGTTCAAATTTTCAAATAGAAGATGGGAAGAAACGGAAGCTACGACTGGCCACGCCCTGACATAAATATGCCTGACATCTCATATATATCCACTTGTGAACGTTCGCCGTGTATGCCTGCCATCTCATGTATCCATTTGCGACCGTTCGCCATGTATGTCTGCCATCTCATATATATCCATTTGTGAATGTTCGCCGTGTATGCCTGCCATCTCATATGTATCCATTTGTGAATGTTCGCCGTGTATGCCTGCCATCTCATATGTATCCATTTGTGAATGATCGCCGTGTATGCCTGCCATCTCATATGTATCAATTTTATAACGTTCGCCGTGTATGCCTGTCATCTCATATGTATCCATTTGTGAATGATCGCCGTGTGTGCCTGCCATCTCATATGTATCAATTTTATAACGTTCGCCGTGTATGCCTGTCATCTCATATGTATCCATTTGTGAACCGTCGCCTTGTGCAGTAGGATTTTTCTCATAATGGAAATGTAAGATCACAATGCCTTATATGCAGCCACAGGCGGCTGGGACAATCTATATGTCGGCGCCATATTGAACGTACGTATAAAAAGAGAACAGGCTGGAAACGCTGTTCAAGGCTTCTCGCCAAACGAGCGTAAATAAAGCTTTATCTTCTCCAAAAACTATACCACCTTTCCCCTAGGACCTCCAGCGATGCTCATGCACACTCGGGTCGTCAACACCAGGTGCTTTATCCGAGTTTTAGCCGTCAATTCAAAATCAACCCATTGGACTGTTTACCTGAGACAATGACCCAGTTTACATACGAATCGCCATTCTTCGGTCCTTTCCGCCTCCGCTCCGACCAACTCGAGCTGGAAATCCCCTACGCGTCAGCCGGAGCACGTGACCTACCAGTGGATCAACATGGTCGGAGCGGAGGCGGAAAGGACCGAGGAATGGCGGTTCGTATGTAAACTGGGTCATTGTCTCAGGTAAACAGTCCAATGGGTTGATTTTGAATTGACGGCTAAAACTCGGATAAAGCACTTGGTGTTGACGACCCGAGTGTGCATGAGGTGGTATAGTTTTTGGAGAAGATAAAGCTTTATTTATGCCCGTTTGGCGAGAAGCCTTGAACAGCGTTTCCAGCCTGTTCTCTTTTTATACGTACGTTCAATATGGCGCCGGCATATAGATTGTCCCAGCCGCCTGTGATGCAGCTTAGTACGACTCTTGATTGAATTTTATATATGTTAAAATTTCGCATTCAGATATTCTCTTATTCTCCGTTGGAAATTTATTTGGATAGAATCGTACTTGTCAGGGCAAATGTATATTCGAACACACCCCCAGTCCGCCTCAATGTTATAGCATTGTACCGAAACTGGTGTTGAATTCCCGATAAACACCAGCGAACACCTGCAGTGCTGTGACGTTGTCGGCTGGCGGGGATAACTATAGTGAGCGCGCGCGTAATGTATACTTTCCGGCGTATTGACCAGCTGGGATGTGACGCCTCATTCAAAAATTTATTTGATCAATGTGGAAGGCCCACACTAACATATTTTAGTTAATTTAACAGAATTTCGTAATAAATACTCGATTTTGCATGTCCGAATCGAAATAAAGACCTCGGAAATCGGTTTCAAATTTCCGAGATAAACTGGTGTTTATCTGGGAAATTTGAAACCTCTTCCTAGGTCTTTATTTCTTATTTATACAGTATATAGCCATGTCATCATTTCTGTTCGATGTTCCTTGAACAGAACATGAATTTCGAAACTGCAGTCTGAATATTATGATGCAGAAAGTTAATAATTTATATTTGTTATACATGTATTTCTTATACCCCTTTTCCACATCAAAAGAACTCTCTTTTTATACTCATATATGTATATGCATGTGTATCTTTTGTGTATACCTGCTTGGATTTGGTGATAAGTACCATTTCTGAGTAGCTATTTTCCAGAGGGACCTGCATACGGCGTATACATATCTCAGCTGGTAGCATTTTCTAGATCTGCATACGGCGTATACATATCTCAGCTGGTAGCATTTTCTAGATCTGCATACGGCGTATACATATCTCAGCTGATAGCATTTTCTAGATCTGCATACGGCGTATACATATCTCACCTGGTAGCATTTTCTAGATCTGCATACGGCGTATACATATCTGACCTGGTAGCATTTTCTAGATCTGCATACGGCGTATACATATCTCAGCTGGTAGCATTTTCTAGATCTGCATACGGCGTATACATATCTCACCTGGTAGCATTTTCTAGATCTGCATACGGCTTATACATATCTCACCTGGTAGCATTTTCTAGATCTGCATACGGCGTATACATATCTCATCTGGTAGCATTTTCTAGATCCTGTGCAAAATGCGACGATTTAAATCAATGCCAGAGAACGTTATTTCAGAAACTCTTGGAACAAGGCTATACCACCAAACGTCTCCATTCAGAGATTCTCAAATTCTCTGATAAATTGAAAAATTGACGGCAAAATACGATATAAGCGTGGGATATATCTGGCACTATACGTTTCGTAACGTGTGTTAAATTCCGCTCAACCCGGGGCTAGGGGACGTTGGAACGTCATGTCTATTACATCTTGATGGTGTTCGAATGAACAGGCACAATCAAAACGCGAGGTACACATTAAATTATCATTTTATGCATATTTGAAATTAATAATAACTGTCGAACGAAAAGGTATCTCGTTTAATGACGTCGAAATTCTTCTGCGGACGACGGCCGAATATTGAATTTGGGATCTGAAGTCTATATATTTCATATTGTCCATTTGATTAGGGCTGCCTAGTGAATGCCGGGGGTGATGCTTGTATTGTCAGCGTTTAGGGGGAATGAGTGACACATGTAGATTTCTGTGCTTTAATACGAGTTCGGATTTCGTTTCAGCCCAGCAATACCAACCCACGTGACCGGAATCGTTGTGTTAGTCATATTTATGTTTGCTCTATTCATTCATGGTCGTCAGCAGGAGTGGACATATCGACTGGACTTTCTCTGGAAATCACAGGTACCGTTTCTCGATACATAGACACGCAAGTAATATTTAACTACAGGAACACTGGCTCTTCATCTTCAGATTTCAAGTTAAATACTACACTCAAGTTCCGTCACTTATTACCTTGGCCTAGTGAATGGGATAAATTGTTCAAACCGTAAACGCACGTGATGTCCTATAGCCAATCACGATATGAACTGGTCAATAGCCAATCAAATTTGAATTTTAAATAGGTCATACAGTTGCACCTCTCCTAACATGGACCACGAAATATTCATGGAGCTATGACATCACCAAACCGTATTCTGATCAGAAAATGTGTGTTGTTCAGCCAAGGCAACACGTGTAGTGTTAGACTTGGGTATGTGAAGATGGATTCTCATACTCTTTGAAACTTCAGCCAGTTCAGTTGCAGAACCGTGTTCATTTGAGGTATAGGACTTGAGTGAATTCTCTTTTATCTGATCGCGAAAGTAATGTACAGTGAAAATTGTGAATATCGACAACTGGGTAAACCGAACAACCTCTACATATCGACATTATCCATGGTCCCAATGTTTAAATTTAAAGTGTTTTGAACCTTGATAAACCAGAACCCTGTCAAGACCGACCCTATAATCTGGTCCCAAGCATGGTCGGTATACACAGGTTTCACTGTATAAGGAAGACGGTCATTTAGAGGTTCAAAAACTTAGACATAACCCACGAGGAGGATTTATTGGCTGATCCGCTCCTTTCTGGACGGCAGAATTGAAAAAAAACGTGGCTTCAAGATCAAAACGTTTCTAAAAGTTTCGGCTGCTTTTGGTTCATAGCTTCTTTATACGCTGAGTCAATTATTACGTGTTAATTACCTTGATTAAATATGGGTTTTTTTTCTTCAAAGAACTGTTAGTTGATGTCATAGCTCTGCAAATAGTTTGCAGCCCATATCAAACAGAAGTGCCCATGTACATGTATGACGGCGTCGATTTTTGTTTATATCTGATTGGCTGTTCGAAGAAATGTACAGTTCCCATTTGAAAATCAAAGGGCTATTGTCGCTGCCATGTACATGCACGCCACTGTTACGTCATTGTTATATTTTGACAGGCGTCTGAAGAAACGTTGGAGATGAGAGAGCTCCAGGACAACAACAGACAAATTCTCTGTAACCTTTTACCAGCCCATGTCGCCGCCCATTTCATCAACAACCAGAACAATAGTCACATGGTATACTCATTTTCGTCTGGTAAATTAGTTATATTTTAGTTGCGCATGTATATCTAAAGAAGCCTGGTGATTTGAGATAAAACAATCAAATGTCTATTTATTAAATGAAGAAGAAAATATTTATAATTGACGCTGTTTGTAGATTTTTACGAAGGTATCTCAAATATTCATAATAATTAATAAGCTAGGAAGACAACTATGACATTTTTACTTCCCCCAAAAACTATGTATGATACTTATGAAGCACACAGAAATATCTGTTTGATAGTAATTGTTCTCGGATTCTTAACCATTGACCATCACATGTAGCTGATGTCCGTAACCATCACATATCATCACATGGGGCATATGTGTCCCTGTGACCAATGTGCGCCAGCGCCGCCAAGCGGTGAACTCCACCGGTAGCTATATCCAGACTGAGCCATTGGCCCTAGTTTTCACTCTCGAAAATTATATTTAGAGCTGAAAGTTATATTATAATCGCCTCGACTATTCACTGTTGACTGATTTGTATTTTATTTGTAGGAACTGTACAGTCAACAGTATAACAGAGCTGGTGTATTCTTCGCCTCCATTCCCAACTTTTCTGAGTTTTACTCGGAGCTAGATGGCAACAACCAAGGAGTAGAGTGTCTCCGGGTCCTGAATGAAATTATAGCAGATTTTGATGAGGTATAATGCTGCCACAGATGGTATAGCAGTTATTAAATCCAGATGAAAATTTGTGTTAGCTTATATGCAGGCCTTTAAGCGACTCTTATATTTCCTATATTTTTTAGACTTTCCCATATTTCCACAAAAGAAATTTCGCGTCGAAATCGAAAGATTTCAATGGATCAATTTGGTAAGATAGTTAGTATCTATTCCAAATATGAATGAAATGAAAATTAAACATAATCGGAGTCTTGGACGAACTTCAGTATTCTGTTTGACCAAGAAATACTATAGTATGATCTCAGCTGGCCCTATAAACCATGTCAGGTTGTACATGATAACAGGACCCTCAGTGATACATAAGCCGACTAGAGAGATATCTGGTCATACGGCAGTCTTGGTGGTCCCCTACATGTACCACTGGTGTAAAAGAAGATTTAATCCCCCGGAATGTTAGTCCTATTGCTATCGTTCAAACTAGTTCTCGACTAAGATTGCCAACACGTGCTAACTTCAAATGAATGTCTTTTCTGCATAAAAGCGTTGGCATAAAGACTAAAATACATAGGATTAGATTTCCGTTTTGCACTCGATTGACTTTCAGATTAAATACTGGCGATGTAGGGTAGATGGACTCATGTTCATAAAGCAACGTACAGAACCATAATCAAATCTAAAAAATGCAGCTGAAACTTGATCCTACCGCTTATCCTACCATGGCCATTTTACGACAATTTGTGTAATCATAGATGAACTACCCATTACAGAACATGTTCAAAGTTGGAGGATTATAAAATATATTCATGTGAAAAATCGCAGTTTACACAACAATTTCTACGATCACAGATAGGAAGGAACACGCCATCAGAACACCATTGAATATTGGTCAACAATTTCTTAATCCTAACTATATACAATGTAGAACGTATGAGTTTTCATCCTCAGATGATAACGAATACTACCTTATGCCACATCAATTTTATTTATTGTTTCATGGGCGGATTTTTTTTTCAAGAATAGAGGCAATAATAAAAACATGAGGGTGAGTCTCATAAAACCCCTCGGCTTCCCCCAAGCAATTGAGAATTATGCTGAGAATGTGCAACATATTATGGTTAGAGCATATCATTACTTCTACAGATATAACTGCTACATTCAAGCATCACGAAAGGGGTATAACTGTGCAAAATGAGGGCCAAGGCGAATAATTTTTTTCTGGCTTCTACAATACAAGAATTTTTTGTACGCGTCTAGAATACAAGTAGATAAATAAGTTTCCAAAACTTAGTAGATGTACCGAACACGGACCTGCAGGTATAACTTGTACACTCAACTAGATATCACAAAATAATCAGAGATTATTAGATCCGAAAATGAGCATAACTCCATAAAATATGGGCCGAAAGGACTAATTTCTTTGTAGGCATTTAGAATACAACTAGATAAAAAAGTTCCATCATAATTTGGAAGCTGTACCAAACACATTTAATTAGATATAACTGGTTACAGTCAAGCATGTATCACAAAATTGAAAATTATTGCACCTGAAAGGGACTTAACTCCATAAAATAAGGGCTGAGGCGACCAATTTTTTGTTGGTTTCTAGAATACATCTATATAAATAAGTTTCCAAAATGTAGTAGCTGTATCAAACACAGTTCTGCAGATATAGTTGATTCAATTCAAGCATATATCACAAAATATGGAATCAATACATCTGTAAAGGGACATAACTCTGTAAAATAAGGGCCGAGAAGAGCCATTTTCGATAGGCGTCTGATTTATAAATAGATGAATAAGTTCTCAAAATTTGGTCACTGTATCTCGAGCGGTTTTTCCTAAAATGCGGTAACTGACGGACGGACGAACGGACAGACGGACGGACGTACATGGCAACGACAATACCTCGAGGCCGAAATGACCGAGGGTTAATAAAACTTGATATTTTGCCACCAATTTTATTTTGTTAATTTTCACTCGTCTGGCCCTGCTAAAAGCTGAAGTAATCGATGCCACCGTGTGTCCCCCCCCCCCCCAAAAAAAATCCGTCGGTGAAACAAAAAATAAAATTGTTCTGGCCTTAGATGTTAAGGGACCGGGGGCTGGGACAAAATATCGCAGAATATGGGAATTGAATCTTTTACATTGTTGTTTTTGCAGCTATTGAATGAACCTCGTTTTCGATCGGTGGATAAAATCAAGACGACTGGTTGCACGTACATGGGAGCTGTCGGTCTGATGCCGGATTTGTTGATTCAGGTATGGTTTCTGATTCTGAATATCCTGACGTTTTCATTAATACATGTATATACTAATCCATATATTTTAATGGACACATACTGGGATATATTGGAGTCCTAATTTAATTAGTGATCACTAGCCTCACACCGCTGAACCGGCACGGGTTCTAACCCCGGTGATGCGTGTATGAAAGTTTGCCAGTTACTTGCCGACGGGCAGTGGTTCTCTCCGGGTACTCCGGCTTCCTCCACCAACCAAACTGACTGTCATCATGAGTGAAATAACCTTCAGTGTGACATTAACCCCCCCCCCCAATTTCATTAATCTGATACCTTAACACACTTATAACAATGGGTAATTTATCATCCATTGTCCTTGCAATTCACTGGCAATATCCATAATGGTATATTCCTGTTCCACAATTCCTAGACCACACCAACACCGTCGAAGTAGCATTATATATTTGCCTTGTTCTTCTGTCATTCATTCAGTCTTTCCGATATATTGAGTTACATTCCATTCAACATCTCGGTATGTTCTCCATGTGATCCCGAAGAGGACTATCGAATCTAAGACGAATAAGATATGGTCACAGCATCCTACAACATAATGTAGTTTGCCTGGATTGTATCTAGTTTCAAGGAATATCCAGACATATTTTTTCCATGTGATGACAAAAAAAAATACTTACGCCAATATGATGTCAATATGACTTAGGTCAAGGTCACAGCTTTCCAAAACCCAAGCTTTGTCTGGACTGTACATGTACCTTGACTTCTGATTCACGAAACTTCTGAAAATTCAAATTGTATGATACTTGTAATCCCGAAGAAGCCTCATTCATTTGCGGTCAACACTTTATAACATCATAGCACTCCGAATAGAATCTAGCCTTTAATATTCTATTTGTATATTTCGATATTTACCTGAACGTTTAAGAAAATGTCAAGCAGATATTCTCATGTGACCCAATCAGTTAATATGTCGAATGGTGAAGCCTGGATACAACTTGGCCACTTTGCATATTTGAAAAATCTGTCTCTCGCGCGATGTACGCCCTTGACCATCACACGTGTCGGGTTCTCATACATGCCTGGGCATACGTGTCCCTTGGACACGCAGGTGGTTGCTGGGTGTCCGGTGAGCACGGGTTCCTGTCGCTTCAATGCATTTTGCTGAGAAGCAACAGAAACTTGATAATGTGAGGTCTAGCTCTGTAATATCAATTGTCTTCATTGCCCAATGTAAGCGTCCTGTCTGTGTCTTGATCAATCAATCAATCAATTTTAAATTTAACGGACGTGTGCAGCTGCGAAGCAGCTATGTACACCAATAACCATATATTGAGTTTGCTGTTTAAAAAAAACACTTTTTTATTTTTCTGGTTTACATAAATAGACAATGTAAGATGTTAAAGTATGAAGCAAAGAGAGCTTCCACAGATAGTATTAGCTGGCGAGGCAGGTTAGAATATTTAGAAGAGGAATAAATATCAATATCAATATCAACAGCAAGTACTTGTATAAATCTCACAACGACTCAATTCAATAAAAAGTTTAAAAAACTCATTAAAAAGGCCAATATAATATAATATACACAATATAAATAAGTATATATATAAGCATATCAAGTACTTTTAAGTTATGAATATGCTATTATTACCTAAATCGGCGAGTGCGTAACATATGATTAGCAACTGCCTTAAAAACTTTATCTCTGTTTACGAACATGCTCAAAAGTTGGATGAAATACACCAAAAAGTAAAACATTTTCGCCAATACCGGCATATAGAAATATTGAGATTGGCAAGAAATACGGTACAGCATATCCTGAACCTGGTGTTGCAAGATATTAAACAAAAATGCAAATTTATACATGTTTTAACAGGTAGAATTTGCGAGGACGCCCAAAATAAATATGCCCGTAAATTTAAACCTTCGATATTACTATGGCGTACCACCCAAAGGATGTGATTGGAGCTAGGAACATATGAAAAATATGACCTATGGAAAAAAATAGATTTTGATACAAATGTATACTCCAAGCCAGCGAGTATCGTGATTTTCAGATAAGGCCGTGAATTGGTGTATACTTTCGTGCAATTCGAAGACGTTGGACCGAACAGAAAACATATTAAGAGTGCAAAGTCATACCCATGCAGGATTAGTGTTATGCTTTGTCTCAATAGATTGATCAAGTTCCAAGAGATTGTTCAAGTATGTAGCTGCGGACCGGGGCAAGTTCTGTTATGTTCGAATGTAAAATGAATATATTTACAGAGAGAATTAGACGTCTTCACCTAAAATCAGCGATTTTGCAGTAATACTTCAAGGCCCTGTCCTTCGAGAACCGTGATACTCAATGTCTTGGAATTATTCTGTGTATAACAAAATGTGGATCTTTATGCCAGTCAAAATGTTTCTTTAATAGGTAATATTTTATTTTTAAGAAGGATTATTTTTGGCACCTCAAACTGGGGACGATTTCTGGCTCGAATGTACTGCGCCCTTAACGTTAATATTTCGTACATACTGAGACATTGGCAAGGAATACAATTTGTAAAAAAAAGAAAGAAATAAAATACTATACCGGCCGGGTACAGTCTGCATGATAATTTTTGAATCACTTCTTTGTTCCTTTTGTAAGCACTGTAGTTTTGGTATATTCAGAATTTGCAATGATATAAAAATCAATATCCAAATCTCAAAAGCAAAGCAACTTGTCAGCCTAGATGTTGTATTTTACATTATTGCGATCGTACGACATAGATGATCTCCACTGGAACATTTTGAGACACTTGGTGTACCTACACGCTTAAAACTAAAGTGTTGAAACTTATTCGTAAAGTGTTGAAATAACCCTTTAAGTGTGTCCACAGGGACTGCTCTTTAAGTGTTGTCCCTGTCGACACACTTAAAGTATGGCAAGCCAACGTGCTTTTTATTCCGAATTTCCGATATATTGGAAATTGAATTCCCGATATCGGAAATTCTAATTTTCGATATCAGAAATAGAATTTCCGATATCGGGAATTCAATTTCCGATATTGGAAATAGAATTTCCCATATCAGAAATTGTCACTGACTTTCCGATATCGAAAATGAAAGCTCTGGAAGCTTTACGAAAACTAGAATTGCAATTTCCGATATCGGAAATTCAGTGACAATTTCCGATATCGGTACGATTCCGTACGATGCTTCAGTATGTTCGTCCCTGTGCCGCTGGAGGTTGAACCTCCATTTGGTCAAAAAGTTACATTTATGGCAGTGAAATACATGTATGTTAGGCTTTGCGAGCTTTGCGGATTTCCTCGTGGATCTTCCGCGGCTTGGTTGTGGCCCTACCAATATTTCTTGGAATGATTCTTCCTCTGGTATTCTTAAAACAATTTAAAAACTATAAGACATAGAAAATGAAACGGATCATGGCGCCGTAGTGTGGGTTCTGAGATATGAAACCCACTGGAATAATTAAGTCATCACTTGGCCCTACACATGAACACTAGTATCAGTGCCGATTAGACATTGCTATAGTATATGTGCACAGTAATTGCACTTCGCTTTTTACTATGCACGCCAAAAATGCGCACAGGAACTCATCAAAAACTCACACAGTCGAAGAAATCCCCTCGACAAAAATACGGACAGTCTCATTTCAGGACATGAGCATTTGTTCCTAAATATTCGCCTCTTAATACTTATATTTATCTCCTCTGTACCAGTCATATTTGATTAACTATCATTCTAGTTTTTTATAATATACAGACCAAAATGTGAAATCCTATACCACAAGAACAACCAACTTCTTAATTGTAAAATTCGACAGAGTTTTGATAAATTTCTAAGTTATGAACACGATTATGATGAGAACGAGATGATCTATGGAGTTGAATTTGACACAGGATCTGCCAAAATAAATCTAGAACATTATATCATTCAGTTTCTTCCATAAAGTGACGTGTAACACGCAGAAAATTGTAAAATGCTCAACCTCCATCTCAGCACACGTGTCGACTCGGTGCGATCACGTCAAAAATGGGCACAGATGGCTCGTCATAAATCCCAGCCGGACAGGGTTATACACTGTGAACTAGTATAGTGTATAACTAGTGTCTGTGTCTTGTGTGCTGTCCTCGGTGTTTTATATGGTTGGTGTAGGGTATCTGGTTCCATGCTGCTTCAAAGATTCTGGTTCCATGCTGCTTCAAAAATTTCTTCTACGAAGTAGCAGGAACACAACTTGTTGGGTGGTGCTCAGTTGGTTCGTCGCGATATGACTGAAATACTGTTGAAAGCGACGTTAAAACCTATTCACTCACTCACTCCCTCCTGTCTAATTGATTCTAATATATATGAAGTTAAGGGGGGTTGGCTGTAACATAATTGCTTTTAGACCAACTGTTGATCCTGTATGTTCAACGATTGAACTGATATGCATATATATTCTTCTTAGGATAATGACGAATCGGTGACCCACTTCTTGACGATCTCGGTCGAATTTATTTTCGCCATGAAAGACAAGCTGAGAGTGATTAACGAGAACTCCTACAACACTTTCATGCTGAGAATTGGTGAGTTTTATTTTGCATCGACAGGGAGGTGTCCCATATCAAGGGGGTCAATCATCAGTTCGGCATTTAACACGGCACGTAGTCCCTTACTCGCTATGGCAGTCTCAGTTATATTTTAATTGATTAAAATATTTGTTAGGGCATTTGGTACTTACCGAAAGTTTCATGCACTAGGGCACATCAAGTGGAATAGGGGAAATAGAAACCCTTTCCGAATTAGGCTGTACACACCCCGCGTTATTACAGTACGATATGACATGTTCATTTCACAGCAGCTTACTTTCGCGATTTCATGATATTGAAGTTCTACGACATTTGAATTTCGCGATTTCTAAATGAAAACAGTTATACCATCTCCCCTGAAATTAAGTTTCGCGAATCTTCTATATCGCGAAAAATGCGAAAATAGCTCTGATCGACATATTCTGTATTTTGCAGGAATGAATGTGGGTCCGGTGGTGGCCGGGGTGATCGGAGCCAGGAAGCCGCAGTACGATATTTGGGGTAATACCGTTAACGTCGCTAGTCGAATGGATACTACAGGAAGACCAGATCATATTCAGGTACAACCCAAACTATAGACCTATTCCACTTTATAGGCTGAGTATTGAACGTGAGATTGGATGCCTTCACTTGTCATATGAAGGTTTTTTACGTCATTATTACAACCCATCTGGCATAACACTATCAAGAACTGTTAAGGATGTCCGCTGATGGTTTTTGACTTTGGCAGCCATTTTGCCTGTTTTTCTATTGGGTTATCTCCCTTCCCTAGGTTAAGAGATGGGGATTTCCTTTAAAAGCCTTCTAGCTGAGAATTTTGCACACCAACATCCATCCAATTTGCTAAATTTTGATAGACGTTGTGATTATCTGCAAACAGTTAGAATATAAGAAAAAGTTAAATACTATTTATGTGAATTTTTCATGAATATGCTTCAAAAAACTAGGGCTATTCCCTATGCTTTATGGGTTATCAAATTGAGCATGGGTCAGTCCACTTAATGTTGCCTACAGCTAAAAAATGCACACCAACCTATATTTTTTTCTTTGTTTTTCCTCATACATGTATTACACAATTATGAATGCAACAACACACATTATTCAAAAAGTTAATTATTTTGATTTACCACCAGCGGACATCCTTAAGAGAAGAAGGAAAATGAACATGCTGTTGAGTTACTGTTGACCGATTGTGTCTTGCAGGAAATTAGCCTTTATGTATACTATGATTGTTACTTTGTTTTTAATAATTTGGTGCTAATGCTGTTATATGAAATAGGTTTTCAGATTATGGACGCGGAAATTCTTTAATTTACGACGGCTGAATATTGGATGAGGGTATAGACGCTTGTATATTATACACAATATCGCCGAAGATAGTCTTGACTTCCCTCAGAAATCTACATTGCGAAATGTGATTCTAGGGGACGGTGTCGTGCTCGTTTCGTAAGGACACGAAACGCGGCGAGTTATTTTTAGTTCTGGTTCCATGTTAATTTTCTTACCCGAGACCTACTAGTATATTTGATGTGGTTTCCTCGAGCGCATGACTGTGCCAGGGGGGACAACTGCGCTCTCTTCAACTGAATCACCAATCGACCGAGTTGTCTCCCATCTGGTTTTGTCCTTGTTCAGGCTAGGAGACAACCCTGTTTTGGGGATTAACAGCTGCGAAGAGTAAATGCTTCAGGAAACTATCCAATAGGAAGTATCACATCAGTCAAATACTCGTGTTAATGCAATGTTTATGTTATTGCAGGTAACAGATGATGTGCGCGTTGCTCTGAAGGACAAATATGAATTCAAATGTAGAGGGCGCATCATCGTGAAGGGGAAGGGCGAGATGGTGACATACTTCCTCATGAGCCGGAAAGCTGGAACCTACTTTCCCGACAACCCATCTCTTTGTAGTGCAAGTCCAGAAAGCCCAGGCTTTGCCCGACCGCCTTCTCGCGAATCCCGAGTCAGCCTTAGAGAAAATGCGGCGCTTGTGCGACAGGCAAGCACGGGGAGCGGGAGAGAAATGGCGAGACAGGGCTCGTTGACATCACACGGAAAAGGACAGCCTGCATACGGCGCTATACCTTTGGAACGCAAAAACAGCGCGGAATCTAACAAAGGCAACGTTGGGACACCACCGGGTAGCCTAAACAAAAAGAGACCAGGTAGCACGGACAGTCCGAGAGAAAGCAGGAACCCTTTGAGGAAGTTCAGCAATTCATCCTTGACCAACTGCCTTTCCGCAGATGTTACGTATACGCGGGTGGATTCACCAGAGCTACCAGCAATCCACTATATGAATATCAATGTACATGGAAACAGTTTACCACGAAATGATACGAATAATCCTTCTTTGTTTGACAGTCTCAAGGTGAGCAATATTAATGAAATTCCCCAACCTATAGCGAACAGTTCCACAAAAGGTCAGGGACCAAATCACAACCGACAGATACCCCCTTCTGGGAAAGCTAAAAGGCCTGCGTATATTCAGAGTGCAAAATTCCCCCAGTCGTCAATTGCAAGACCAACTCCCCTTGTGTTTGCCGGAGTAGTCCCAGTTCTCAAATCGCCCATCAAATCGCCGAACAGCAACCACCTGTCTTCTAAACAACAGAACAACGTAGATGCCATGATGAACAACTACGCGAACAATTCGAGCAAGAAAGAGATCCCCAGCAAGGAGATCATCGCTATGAACAATATGCTGAAGGAGCTTGGACAGTCACTGAGTCCCACGGATCCAAATCGACAGCCCTTCTTGAAATCCACGGCTATCCCACCGCCGCCACCAGTTTCCGCGAGGCCAAACTTGAGGACACCGGAGGAAAAAATGGTCACAGGTGTATATAAAGAACCAATTGACAAAACATTCGCAGGAATTTCAAACCAACGCAGTAGTACTGCCTCAGACAAGGCTTTCAACCTTATAGACTTTGACAGTTCGGGGCGCCCGGGACAGCTGCCTAATTTGCCCAGGTCACCCTCTGTGGGCTCAAGGAGCAGTTCCTCGCGATCCACACTCACGCCTACGTCCGCACTTCTGGCGAGCATTGACGGTAAAAATATGTCTCTTCTTCCAGCTTCTGTTGAAAATGAATACAGGCCGCCCCAGCCGATCCAAACTGCCAGAAACGTGCCTCTCTCTACGGAGATATCGAGACATAGGAACGGACCGGGCACACCACCGAAACGTATGCTCGGACTGATCCCAGCGTCGCCTAGAGGCAAACCATCAGTCCCTGGTAAGGTTGTTAGAAGACCCTCAAGCCCACAATCTCAGTCGGACGATGACAGGGAGTCCAACAGTTCTTATCAAACAAGTGATAACTCCTATGCGCTTGAGCCCATCGCCCTGAAGCCACGAATCATAGGTTACAGTAGGCAGTTCTCATGCCCCGACACCCCGGAGTCCAAGCGAGCCTCACACCGACTTCACAGATTTGGCATGCATTCGAGGTCATCAGACACAATAAGTAGTACTGGGACAAGGTCGCCAACGCCAAGATTCCCTGTACCAGACGACAGCGACGCTTTCAGTGACTTTTTCCAGGAACTCGTCGCAGTCGCATCAACTCCACGATCACACAATGGACCTGTGACCTCGGCCTCAAAACCGCCGAATAGTGGATTTAGGAAAGGGGTGGGTGGTGGAAAGTGCAACGGTGCTAGACCAAAACAACCAAATGGTACCCAAAATGAGACACCATTCCTAGACAGTGATATAGCATGTTCTTTAGCTAGTCCAAATGATACACAGGATGACACGACACGGGACGAAAGCAAAATGAAAACTTCTTTCGCTTGGCAGCCAAAATTCGGCGAGGATCATCCAAATGAGACAATGGAAATCGCTGACACTCCGTCTGCTCAACGACAGGGAGCGGTGTTAAACCCCTATCAAGTTAAGCGACGCCAGAATTTCGGATTGCCTCCCAGACACTGCCGAAGCTTGGACTACATCCCGAGCGACCGAGAAGACGGGGTATCGTCGAACGCCTCATCGGCCAATGTTAGTCCGAAATTCAAACATGCTGTTTTGTTTCCCTATGCAATGGCGAATGGTCGGAAACCAATCGCGATGGACAGTGTGAGTGTCTCTTCTGTGGCTAGTAGCAGCGAAATGTCCAGAAGCGATCCGGCCATCAATTTCGATTCCGGCTCCGCGGCATATGAGTCCGAATACGATAATTATCGGCCAGGCATGGCCAGTGATGAAGATTGTTTCGTTCAGGAGCCGATAAGCGATATAGACATTGATCTGTTCGACGAGATAAACATTGACAACGTGACCGTCAGCGACACCTACAGCCTGGATATGCCTTTAAGAAAACTTAACAAGAAAATTACCGACGTCTAAATTTCTGAACTGCTCAGATTTTCAATGTTAACTATTATAAAAATGATAATTTTTTGGTGCTACAAGACTGTTCATTGTTAAACTTTATTTTGCTTTATGTTAGGCGAGCATGCGAAATTGGTGAACATTTTGAAGAGCGGTCTTCGGTCTGTCGTTATTCCTTGAAACCTTATCGTCATACCCCGGAACACTGTTACATTGTTTGTCTGGCCATCCATGTTCATAAACCAGGATTTAAAGAGCCACGGACAAGATCTAGGATAGTAGCAAACTAATGGTTTATTGATAAAATATTATATAAGTAAAGAAATAAAACACTACCGGTATGTAGTACACACTGGGTATATATGCGTGTTCCCAATATAGTATATTATTATCCCACAAGCAAATTTGTATTCAATATCTGGATTGTGATTGGTTAGAAAGTCGGGTCATATAAACCCCATACACCACGTGTGATATCTTGCTACTCGGGGTGTATAAAAAACAACTCACGTGCGATTGGAAACGACGCTCTCGCTTTCTCGCCCTCTCGTCAAAACTTAATAGAATAAAGTCATGATGCATCATTTTCACTGGAATGCCCGATATATCATTCACCTAAAGGTGTCATTTGTTCCAAAAATTAAAGTTGGTTTCCGAACGAAACGGATCGAAATGGATTGACGTGAAATGTGTTGTGGCGAGTTTCTCACAGAGCAGTAGCAAAATGCGGACAGTTTCGTTACCGAAATGACCCGCTGAATCTGTCCGTTTTTTCAATATTTTTTCTATAAGATAAAAAGGCTTGAGGGATAATAAATTTGTTGTTCAGCTTTTCCCCCGGTTGTATGGAAAGTTGCGACTCTCCCTGAAACTCATACACCCTGAATAACTAATAATATAACAATAGATACAAAGATGTAGAGGTATTCAAATAAGACAGTCATCTGGTACACTTTTTTATAGTATTTGTGTAGCATTTCGCCATGGAGAAGTCACATGATTCATCGCGTAAGAAAATTCAGCTAATGAATGTGCAGTTCAAATGTGGACGTATATCTGAGTCCACCAATGATCGCGGTATGTGATATGGGCATGCGCACTGATGACAAAAAGTGGGAGTTTCTCTCTTTTGGACCAGATGGGTGAGTTATTTGAAGACCTCTAAAAATCGCTGTGGATATATGATGGAACAATGGAATTCACAAAATCTTCGATGCACGGCGAAAGCATATAATTTGAGGATTCTTATCATATCAAAATTAGCGAGGTGTGTTCTATAATTTTGTGTCTTACGAGAGAGCGTATTTCCTTATTACGGTATAGTGAGCCGACCCAATGTATAGTATATACCGGTAGTGTTTGATTTCTTTGTTTTTCTAGAATATGTGATCAAACCATTAGTTTGCGAGTGCCTTAGACCAAGATGTATCGACCAGACGGGTTAGGGTGTGTTCTACCTTTAAAACTTTAATACCGGCTGGTAAATGGTGTTTGAAAAGCCTCATTGCTTGTGTATTATTTTCACCTAAATGTAGGTTTGTATGCGGATGTCCGCGTGTTGGGAGTCTGGATGTGTGGCTGTGGGCCCAAGTTTGACCAAAATTCATCCGCACTAACAATATACATGTACATGCCGTCAGCACACAGTAATATTTAGGGAATACAGTACCATTCAATACGTGGAGTGAAAATGCAATCAGGAAATGTAATACATGTACATTACCATATATGTGGATGCCTCGTAACAATTCTTGCTGATGTGCGTCCGCACAAGACCGAATCTCAAATCCTCTACTTGTTATACGCCCGCCCAAAATGGCGGACGTATTGTGTGATGTCGGTTTCCGTCCGTCTGTCCGGTCTATATCTGGGACTGTTTTCTATCTACAGTTCCAATCTACAATTCCAATTTTTGGTGAGTGGATACCAAAATGAAGGTCGAGGTCAGAAGTCAAGGTCACTGTGACCCAAAAATCATTCGAAATAAAAAAAAAATTGTGAGTAGATACATTAAGGGGAGACAATATGTCATGGACCATAATTTAGGTCAAGGTCGAAGATCAAGGTCACTGAGACCCGGAAATCAGGAAATATTAAAAATCAATTTTTTGTGTGTTGTGGATAACACGCGGGCTTGTGCGGGCCTATATTGAAGACATTTTTGGAATATTCGCCTTATACTTGAACACGTGTTTGTTTTACGTTGGGACTGGTCACACTTTAAAGCACTTTCATACGCGAACTATATTCCTCGAACACGCAAACAGTCAAGAATATACCCTTGCTACCAAAAAAGCAGTCAAACATGAGGTTTTCAGAGATTGACCGGGGGAGTGAAGTCTACGCTCTTGTAGTTTCAAATTGGTCTAAACGATAGTTCTACAGCTGAAATGCGCTGTTGGGAGTTTGATATTTTATGGCTAATACCTGGCAGACTATGTTCTCGGGTCAAATTGGATACCATTTCTGACTGTACAAGGGATTTTTGTATCATGTATGGTATTGATGGCGGCTTTGATAGTGTTCCCTTACGGATGTATGTAATTGTTTATTTATTCATAATAGTTATTTCATTGTTAGATATAGATGCATATATTATTGTCACCTTTGATTTGGTAAATATATATGTAGGAGTGCGAGAGGCTATGAATACGTTTTGTAAGAGTGAATTGATTATGCAATATAATGTCATTTGTTCTGCCTAAATAATACTATCAGTGTCTAGTGCAATTTTAGCACTTTAAGATTTCATGTCTTGGAATACACATGTAGCTAGATTTTGATGCTTTCTCCTTCATTTATTACCTTATGATCAGAAAACAAACTACTTTGAAATGCCGCCACCTTTAATAGACGCAGTCACGGTTCAAGTTACGCTGTAGCCCAAGACAAGACCTCATCCTTTATTTTGAATAATTTTATGATATCATCTCAATTGCGAAATATCATAACCGACTGGCTGCAAAAGCCTGCAGTGAGCAGTCAAACCTGTCTCAAGCGACCACCCAGTGGAAACTGAAAAGATGGTCTCTTAAAGCAGGTGGTCTTTTAATAAAGGTAATTTGACCTGGAAAACCCACTGAAGGGAGTTTTATACTGCGGTCTTTGAGGATTGATGGTCGCTTAATAAAGGTGGTCGTTAGAGCAGGTTTGATTGTACCTTCATAAATCCATTTTCTTGTTCAATCCGTCAAGGCTTATGTTGTCAATATTTGTCATTCAGTGTACATTGCTACCTGGCACAGTCCTTGTACGCTCGAATGTAATATCCAACGATACGAGATGCCTTGTACCAAATACTCACACCAACCTTCCTGGGAGGGGAGAGACTCCACCCCCAATAGCGACCAAAGCTGGAGAGCAGACACTCCATGACTTTTTTCGATTTTCCTATTAGGGTAATCTTGATCCTATTTACACGCGCCTCACAGCAGACGATCAGGAGTAAATTGAAAATGGCGGCCATCTAAAAAAATGGGGTTTCCTCTTTTTTCTTTAAAACTTTTTTCCATTTTATGCAACAAAAAAAAGTGTCGCTAATAATTATTATTTCACAGGGGATAATTATTTCTGACCGACAAAACGATCCCAAATATTGAGAGCTGAGACTCATTGGGGTCGTTTTGAGCCTATTTGCATTACCCCCGAGCAGAAGATCATGGGTAAATTCAATATGGCGGTCATGTGGGGTACAAGAAAAGTGATATTTTCGTCAGATTTTTTCAAATTTTTTGCTTTTCTGCAAATTTTTTTTTATGTCCTATCAGATTATTATTCACTAATTTACCGTGCAGTTTTTGTGAAGAAAACAAATGAAAAATTCGAAAAATGATGTCACCGTCATGATGTTTTACATTTTCTAATAGAGGTTGACTCAAAGATATAGTGTGGTAAGTTTCAGCCCTCTAACCTGAGGGATAGCGAAAATATATAGGGCGGAGAGGCACTTTCGCTCCTCCCCTCCCCCCCACAAGGCAGCGGTACAATATCGGATAGGGTTAAAATATGATGTCACTCTGATATCATCAAAGCGACCATCTGTGAAAGTTTGCCAGTTACTTTGTAACTCCTTCTGCTTTGATACATGTAACAGTTCTATGAATTACTCGCCATTCATTAATTTCATGGGTCCATAATATCTCGACGTCTACATGTAAAACATTGGTGAAATTATACGATGTACGCTAGGATTTCTTTAGAAAAGCCTATCTGTTGCTTATGCAGTTTCGCACGTTGAATATCTCGACGCTAGACTGGTTGCCTCCCTTGTGTATCCATACAGTACATACAGGGGAGGTAACCCGTCTAGCCTCGACGCTAGATGGCGCTGACAGGGAAATTGTGCAATCATGTTTGTGTAATTTGTTCATCCCGTGTATTATTATTCTCTGGTCGCCATCCAGTTTGAGAATTTCGCTGGAATGTTTGAATTCATCATGGATAATATGTGTATTCGCAAGCTGATATATCAGATGGACTGCTCAGATCCTATTGTCGTTAAACGTTCGTGTTTGCATTTCTGTGGGATCTGATGAGCCCGGTTTCAAGGTCAGGTCTAGTGACCCCGAGTAAACGACCAATCACAGTGTGTTTTAGAAACAGTTAGCTTCAACGACAGAGGCATGCTGAACTCTGATTGGGCCAGTGATATCGGAGCCGGTTTCGAGTAGACCTAGTAGTTCTCTCCCCACTTGACGAGGAGAGACCTTGCCCTAAATCATTTAGGAGGACGAGTTCAACCAGCGCACAATCTTCCTCGGCTGACGAATTGGTCAACCAAGTGTCAAATCACATACCTTAAATACTTGAGAAGGAGTACGGTATGCTTACAACCACGATCATCTCAACAGGTACTCTTTTCTGGGGTCTTTTCTGTCGCACCTGTTCTGTCCCCCCTCGATTCCTTTTCGTAGTTCAGCGGACGCGCATGCGCGCATCAACCGTGAACAGCGAATGATGTTGTGGCGCGTTGACATTATTCATACTACTAGTAGTCCCCCTTGCCTGAAATCAGTGTAACGTCAATGGTAGTCACGTGGGTTTCTGTTTACGCGTCACAACATTCGAAAGTTGAAAAGCGATCGAGTGGGAAACAGAACAGGTGCGACAGAAAACACTCCAGAAAAGAGTACATGTTGAGATGATCGTGGTTGTAAGCATACCGTACTCCTTCCCAAGTATTTAAGGTATGTGAATTGACACTTGGTTGACCGATTCGTCAGCCGAAGAAGATTGTGCGCTACATTTTCTGGTCGAACTCGTCTTCCTAAATGAATTAGGGCAAGGAGGAGAGAACTATTAGGTCTAGGTTTCGAGGTCCTAAATCGTATGTGAGAACCTGGAAGCGATATTATCGGGATTGGAATACATAATAACGTAAATGCATCTCGCACATGTATGCACATAGTGTTCGAATTTTTTAAGATTAAAAATATTTTACCTTTATACAATTCCACGCACTTCCAACTTACGATAATATATCCAATTCTTGTGTAAAGCGTATGTTCCCTGCTGCACTTGCAATTATTTTACCACTATTGCTCCTATTTCACTCCTCGTGTACAACATTTCTGATCAAAGCAGACGATCTCGCATAAATTGGTATCGATGTTGCTGGAATAACCTTTTGCAGATTTCAAATCTGTTCAACGGGATATTGAAGGACTCTTTTCGCATAAATTTTGTATGGAATGGCCGAAACAATCTTAAAGCTGGATAGAGTTTCGATTGTTAGCAGTCTCTAGAAACAAATTCAAAAGTTTGGGTGTGGCGTTACTAACTGTAATCCTCATACCTCGAGCACAATTTTAGAAATTTACAACGGGCCCGATTAAAAAAATGTTATGGGTACCGGTATACGGGATTGTTTTTTGGTTTTTAATCAGATATCCCGTAATTCATTTGAGTTTTCGAAGAGATTGTTGATTTTTCTTTTTCAATTCTGCTAAGGATTTTTATTCATGCAAGTTGAAGCTTATCCGCCAAATATTCAGTTCTTTATTTTGTACCATCCTGAATTTGCGCATAATGTGATATCGGTCACGTGGTCAACAATACGAGATTCGCCGAGATTCATTCAAGCTTCTTTAACTTCGAGGAGTGTTTTCATAAATGGTTCATACTTCAGGATTATGCAAGTCAACCTTTCCGGTTTTAAAAATTATACCCTAAATATCGACACAATGTTTCTTGTATATATCTATATGCACATAAATACAGTTTATAATATTTTACAACAACTATACTTGTCTTGTGTTTTCATTTTGGCGGTGGTGAACTAGACATTCGGTTAGGACTGAGTTACTGCCCCTGCTATCAAACAGAACACAGGTGGCGTCTACCAATTCGTCGCTTTTCGACAGTTGTTGTTTGCATCCCGTTGTGTATAGACCATTTGACTCACGAAATTCATCTGCATAAAAATGCAACTCCAAGTAAAATTTCTGAGCTCCAAGAAATCCCAAACTCAAACTCCAAGAAATTTTCAACTCCAAGAATAGATAGCAAATAAAAAACTTATTGCAGCACATTACAGGCAAATTCAAATCAATAGTACAGATCAAAGAATAATTACAATAAATATCAAATTATTTACTGAACTGAATGCGAACATCAGCAGATCTGTAACCTTGTGCTTATGGGCCACTTTCGTTCTCGATGTCGGCAGCGTATGTTTATGCCACTGATCACCTGTTGACTAATGGGCGGATTTTCCTACGAAGTAGGTTATCGTCTACAAATTGTGCGGTAGTCAGTCATTCAGTGAGTGAGTGAGTGGGTGAGTGAGTCCATCCGAATCCTTTCGTCGGCAAAATAAGGAGAACCGTTGACATTAGCACATTGATTTTTGGCATGAACGTGCATTAGGGCATTGTTACCAGCAAGTTCTGAGCTGACCGAATTCTGATGAAATTTGATTTATAATTATTTTTTATTATCATTTATTGATGGCTCAGCGAGTGCGCTGTCATGCCCATCGGGAACCCTTGGCTGTATGTTTCACTGTGACTTTTGAAGGTTCCCTGATACGGCATATCGCGTTGGACACCGGTTCTCGTAAAATCACCGAAGTTAAGCGACTTTGAGCCTGGTCAGGACTTGGATGGGTGACCTCGTGCTGTACTGCTGGGCTGATAAGTGTCCAGGTTAATAGGAACTGAGGGCGATAATAGTTGCTACGCTAATGATTCACCAGCGGTGACATCTGGGAAAGTTAATAGTACCCACTGTCAATTAGAGACTGCTATATAAATTCTCTCACGGTAGCACATAGGGCCCCCCAAGTCATCTCTCGAGTACACACGTAAATCATATCAAACCCTACTTCGTAGGTCCTGTGACGTTAGTCACACTGCCATGTGGGACTGAGGTTGTCAAATTCCTGCGCAGCATTACCACATTTGGTCAACATTGATGTGCGAGTGTCAACGCAAACTGATATAATCTGAGTACACTTCTTAACTTTTGAGTTCCATTTGAACCGATACAGACTATTTGAAGTAGATTTAAATGTACTTCAATTGACCTGTTCGACATCTTCCATGCAACTCTATAGCCGAATCATAGGTCGCTTCATCCACCGATGGCCTCATCACTGCTGTCTGCTTATATCAATACATTACCCGAGGTCATTTCCGGTATGGTGCACGGGACAAGGGCAAACAAGAGTGGCCACAATAGTCGGGTAAACCAGATTAAAGCGCTCCCCGTCTGACATTTCGTTGATTTTAGATCTGGGACCAAAGGACCGTGTGTTTGCGTGTTCATGACGGTTAGCTCTTTCGGAAGATCTAGCCCACGCGTCTGGCCCATCTCAGTTTGCGACGAGGGAGCGACAGGTGTACGGTACTGGGCATATGTTTTAACTCATATTCCCATATACATGTATGTTAACTTGTTTCATCGGATCAATATTTTATTGTCTAGACACTATGATGAAATTCGATTAAAATAAACAGGAATATCGATCAAGTACGGTGGCCCGTAGGGGACATTCATGTTTTTTACCTTTTAGGTGTTTTTATCTGACTTTTTCGTGTTTTCCTTCGACTTTTCCGTGTTTTCTTTCGCCTTTTTCGTGTTTTTCTTCGACTTTTCAGAGTTCTTGTTCGAATTTTCTGTGTTTTCTTTCGAAAACATCGCGAAATGAAAAAAATTGTGAAATACTTTCCACCGCGGTGAAAGACTTTCCACCGCGGTGGAAAATACTTTCCACCGCAGTGGGAAATACTTTCCACCGCGGTGAGAAATACTTTCCACCGCGGTGAGAAATACTTTCCGCCGTGGTGAGAAATACTTTCCGCCGCGGTGGGAAATACTTTCCGCCGCGGTGAGAAATAATTTCCACCGCGGTGGGAAATACTTTCCACCATGGTGTTAAACACTTTCCACCGCGGTGTAAAAGTTTCCACTGTGGTGTAAAAGTTTTAACCGCGGTGTAAAAGTTTCCACAGCGGTGTAAAAGTTTGCACCGCGGTGAAAAGTATTTCCCACCGCGGTGGAAAGTATTTCTCACCGCGGTGAAAAGTATTTCCCACCGCGGTGGAAAGTATTTCCCATCGCGGTGGAAAGTATTTCTCACCGCGGTGGAAAGTATTTCCCATCGCGGTGGAAAGTATTTCCCATCGCGGTGGAAAGTATTTCCCACCGCGGTGGAAAGTATTTCTCACCGCGGTGGAAAGTATTTCTCACCGCGGTGGAAAGTATTTCCCACCGCGGTGGAAAGTATTTCTCACCGCGGTGGAAAGTACTTTTCACCGCGGTGATAAATATTTCCCACCGCGGTGGAAAGTATTTCACTTTTTTTTTTCATTTCGCGATGTGTTCGAAAGAAAACCCAGAAAATTCGAACAAGAACTCTGAAAAGTCGAAGAAAACACGAAAAAGTCGAAAGAAAACACGGAAAAGTCGAAAGAAAACACGGAAAAGTCGAAGAAAAACACGAAAAAGTCAGAGAAAAACACCTAAAAGGTAAAAAACATGAATGTCCCCTACGGGCCACCGTAATCAAGTCCAAGAGACATTTCTCTGTTCATAATATCATGACGTCAACTTATCTTTCCCAAGCAGTTTTGATATCATCTTCATTTTATCCAGCCAATTTCTACGTTTCCACTTCGAACCTGCCTTGATTCATCTGACTCCCTTCAGTGTTCAAATCCGAGGTGTAAATTTTACCTACGAACGAGAGACGAACCAATCGGAACGTCCCCCTTGATTGCGAGTAGAGTGATATCATCCTCTATTAGGGCCCTCGGTGGTCGAGTGGTCTAAGGCGCTTCGCTGGTGACCGCTAGCCTCACACCGCTGAACCGGCACGGGTTCGAGCCCAGTTGGTCCATGTGTGAAAGTTTGTCAGTTACTTGCCGAAGGGCGGTGGTTCTCTCCGGGTACTCCGGTTTCCTCCACCAACCAAACTGACTGTCACCATATGAGTGAAACAAACTTGAGTGTGACATTAAGCCAAATTCCCTCCCTCCCTCATCCTCTATTAGTGGCGTCATTCCTCCTAATATGGTATTTGTAATAGCCCACTATATAAGTCAGTCAATCAATAACGCTCTTGTGCGACCCATTTCGGATTTCAAATGTTTTCGAGGTCTCGTGTCTATTTATAAGTTCTTTGAACATTGAACGGCCCAGATATATCAAGGAAAGTTCGAAGTGGGAATGTAGAAATTCGCTTGATAAAATGAAGATGTTTTGATCTGAGGTTGGCTTTTTAAACACACATATCTAAATTGAGAAGAAACACTGTGATTGGTCAGTACTCGGAACACGGAAAAGGGGGTGCTGGTCTCAGATCTAAATGAGCGACTTGTCAGATGGGGGAGCAATTATTTACATCTGGTTTCCATCAGATTGAAAGTCGTCAATTCGAAATGTCATTAGTTACTGGTCTTCTACTCTAATCGTAGGGGCAGTAAGCCAGTCTACCAATCCAAGACCACAAACCTACATGTAACTTCACAGCGTCGTATATACCAACCAGCACTACACAAATCAGATGTCTAAATACAGTCAAATTTATCCCGGGTCCGGGCACTGATCGTGGGATATATAATAGTAGTAGTATACAAAGGATCGATTGGGCCTTATTTTGCCGGGGGAGGTAACTCTTGCGTCCGCCAGGGGGCGCCACCAGCTCAAGAGACCAAAAACTACCTCCAACACAGAAGAGTTCCAATGGGGAGGTAACTCTGTATGCACTTTTTTGATTTTTGACAAATTCCTGGTTATCTCACCTGATTCGCACATTTGCTTCTATACGGGGCCTGTATGGGGTATACGGACATATATTTCTCCGCGGTGATGCGGTCTGGCGGTGATGCGGTCGCGGGAAAAAGATTCCGCGGTGAAAAAGTAGTCCCCAGACTTCAAATACGCTGTATGGTCCGATTGGGTCGTATGATGTATCAATGTGAAGCATTCGCGAAGGAGCATCCACCGGGATGGGTGTGACGTGGAACTGACGTCATTCTGCGCATGCGCAGTAGACAAAGAGTATGGAAATAGACGTTGTGGGGTCTAGGTGGGCCTGTATTGGTCCGATTGAGTCGTATGAGGTATCAATGTAAAGCAGTCGTGAAAGAGCATCCGCCTGGACTAATGTGTCGTCCGTTTCAACATTCTGCGCAAGCGCAGACAGGGAATTGTGGGAAAATGATACTGGAAGGAACGTTTTGGGACTTAGGTGGACCACTATTGGTCCGATGGAGTCGTATGAGGTATCAATGTGAAGCAGTCGTAAGGGAACATCCGACTGGGCGGATGTAGGAATATCGTCATTCTGATTATGGGAAAAGGGTATGGAAATAGACAATTTGGGGCCGACATGGGCCAATATTGGTCCGATGGTGTCGTATGAGGTCTTATTTTGAAGCTCTCGTGGAGGAGCATCCGACTGGACTAATGTATCGTCCGTGTTCAATAGTCTGCGCATGCGCAGTCTGGCCGTAGTATAGAAAGCAGGCATCTTTGGAGTGTGTGAAGGTGTGTTTGGGGTAGAGATGGACCACTATTGGTCCGAGTGTGTCGTGGGAGGTGTTATTTTGTAGCTTTGGGGTGTAGACCACGACTTGAAGGGATGTCTACGTCACAAGCGTCTAGTCCGTCATTCATAATCCAGCCGTCGTCCATTAGAGAATATCCGCGTCCATAATCCAAAGACCTATTCCATTTTCCACATAACAGTATTAGCACCAAATTCAAAAAGACAATCATAGTATACATAAACATAGGCTTGTTTCCTGCAAGAGAGAAGCGGTCAACAGTTTTCAATGATGCCGGCAAGACATCATGATGTTCCAAAATATCAAATCCGTGACGTCATCGGTGACGTCATCAGTGGGAGCAGTAGCAAAAGCGAGAGTTTCGTAGGTGCAATGGAGTGCGTTTGGAATAGATAACGGCCTAATTTTTCCATCCAGCCACCTGGTAGAGTTACCTGCGAGTGTGAGTGTATGCGCGCGTGTGTGAGAGAGTGAGTGAGTTAGTGAGTGAGTGAGTGAGTGAGGGGTGCCCAACGCCCGTGAGACGTGCCCAACGCCCGTCTTAACTCATGGCCGCACTAACGATGGTGTGTGAGTGAGTGAGTGAGTGAGTGAGTGAGTGAGGCGTGCCCAATGCCCGTCTTAACGCATGGACGCACTAACGATGGTGAGTGAGTGAGTGAGTGAGTGAGTGAGGGAGTGAGTGAGTGGGTGAGTGAGTCAGGTAGTGAGTGAGTGAGTGAGTGAAAAGATACAGGGTGCACCAGGTATGTGTGTGTGTGTGCGCCTGCGTACGATGACGTCACTTCCGAGGTCACGTGACAGTAAACATGCTTCCAAATGGGTCGTGGGAAGTGTCAAAGTGAAGCTTTTGTGAAGTTTTTTTTATTGCAAATCGCGTCAATCTGCGCATGCGCAGCTGGGTGTAGTAAGTAAAATGGTCATTTTGGGGCAGTGAAGGAAGGTATTTGGTCTAGAGATGGACCATCGAATGTGTCGTGTGGGGTGTCATTTTGTAGCTTTCTTGGTATAGACCACGAATTGAGGGGTGTCCACGTCATCTGTGACGTCATCAGTAGGAGTAATAGCCAAAGTGAGCATTTTAAGTGTGTGAAGGAAAGTGTTTGGGGTAGAGATGAACTATCCGCGGTCCGAATGCGTCGTGTGAGGTGTCATCTTGTAGCAACGCCCGCCAACACCAAGCTCAACGCTTCAACGCCCTGGTGAATTAGCCTAAAAGCTCTGATTTTCATGGAATTGCCACCAATACATCGAAATGCAGTGACGCCCGTCAACGCCCATCGTTACGCCTTAATGCCCTAGCATAACGCCTTGACGCCATGATGTAGACAGATGAGAGAAAAATAACAACAACAACAAGGATGAGAGATCAATCATTTTAATATCCCTCCAGTACATTATATATGTTTACAATTCTCCGTAGGCTCTTGTCCAATCAGAAGCCATCGTTTGAGAAAGTTAAATCTCCGGCCAGAATCGCTTTTGGCATAAGTGTCATCCAGCAGGCCAGGATACTGTAACGGCAGCATGTCCTGAAACAGTTGTTTGCGTATTTGGGGTGTAGTAAGTAAAGTGACCATTCATGGGGTGCGCAGGGGTATATTTGAGAGATTGAGGTTCTATATCTCATCCAAAGATGGCGTGTATGGTGTCCTCTTGAAGCTCTCGTGGTGTAGACCACGACTTGAGTGATTTCCATGTCATCTGTGACGTCATTGATGACGTCATCAGTACGAGTGGTAGCGAAATTTTGATTAGCCGACCAATACATATGGAATGATGGGGGACACGAGTTAATCCCTATATCTACAGACACCACCACACACCACCACCACCACCACACACTACCACACACTACCACACACCACCACCACCACCGCCACCGCATGTTGACGGGCTCTCCTCCTCCTACTCCTCCTCCTCCGGGCGCCCGGGCGTCAACCCCCGGAGGAGAAGGAGGAGGAGGGAGTTAGTGAGTGGGATCCGACTGGACCAATGTATCGTCTGGTTTGTTTTACATCCGGGTCCGCATCTTACATCCGGATTTTTCCATGTTTACTGTCACGTGACCGGAACCGGAAGTTGTCACAAGACAGGTGGCGCCCCGCGTCAACGTCCGGAGGAGGAGGAAGAGGAGGAGGAGGAGGAGGGAGTGAGTGAGTGGGATCCGACTGGACCAATGTATCGCCCGATTTGTTTTACATACGGGTCCTCATCTTACATCCGGGTTTTTCCATGTTTACTGTCACGTGACCGTAACCGGAAGTTGTCACAAGACAGGTGGCGCCCCGGTATTGACCTACTACTTCCAACGGGGCGCCACCTGTCTTGTGACAACTTCCGGTTCCGGTCACGTGAAAGTAAACATGGAAAAACCCGGATGTAAGATGAGGACCCGGATGTAATACAAATCGGACGATACATTGGTCCAGTCGGATCCCATATAGGGATTAACTCGTGTCCCCCATCATTCCATATGTATTGGTCGGCTAATCAAAATTTCGCTACCACTCTTACTGATGACGTCACCAATGAAGTCACAGCTGATATGGAAATCACTCAAGTCGTGGTCTACACCACGAGAGCTTCAAGATGACACCCTACACGCCATCTTTGGACGAGATATAGAACCTCAATCTCTCAAATATACCCTGCGCACCCCAGGAATGGTCACTTCACTTACTACTCCCCAAATGCGCAACCAATTGTTTCAGGACATGCTGCCGTTACAGTATCCTAGCCTGCTCGATGACACTTAGGCCAAAAACGATTGGACAAGAGCCTACGAGAACATACATAACGCGACTCCCCCAGCGTGGGTATGATGTACTGGAGGGATATTAAAATGATTGATCTCTCATCCTTGTTGTTGTTGTTGTTGTTTTTCTCTCATCTGTCTACATCATGGCGTCAAGGCGTTATGCTAGGGCGTTCAGGTGTAACGATGGGCGTTAACGGGCATCATTTCATTTCGATGTATTACTGGCAATTCCATGGAAATCAGAGCTTTTATGCTAATTAACCAGGGCGTTGAAGCGTTGAGCTTGCCGTTGGCGGGCGTTGATACAACATGACACCTCACACGACGCATTCGGACCGCGGATGGTCCATCTCTACCCCAAACACTTTTCTTCACACCCTCAAAATGCTCACTTTGGTTATTACTCCTACTGATGACGTCACTAATGACGTCACAGATGACGTGGACATCCCTCAAATCGTGGTCTATACCACGAAAGCTACAAAATGACACCCAACACGACACATTCGGACCAAAGATGGTCCATCTCTACATCAATTACCTTCCTTCACTGCCCCAAAATGACCACTTTACTTACTACACCCAGCTGCGCATGCGCAGATTGACGCTATTCTGACTTTACCCCGCAAAAGCTTCACTTTGACACCTCCCACGACCCATTTGGACGCATGTTTACTGCCACGTGACCTCGGAAGTGGAAGCGCAGGCGCACACACACACACACAACCTGCACCTTTTTTTCACTCACTCACTCACTCACTCACTCATTCACTCACTCACTCACTCACTTACTCAATCGCTTCCTCATTCACTCACTCACTCACACTCACTAACTCACTCACTCACACACGCGCGCATACACTCACACATACAGGTAACTCTACCAGGTAACTGATGGAAAAATAGGCCGTTATCTACACCAAACGCACTCCATTGCATCTCCGAAACTCTCGCTTTCGCTACTACTCCCACTGATGACGTCACCGATGACGTCACAGGTGACGTGGACATCCCTTCAAGTCGTGTTCTACACTCCGAGAGCTACAAAATAACACCTCCCACGACACACTCGGACCAATAGTGGTCCATCTCTACCCCAAACACACCACCACACACCCCAAAGATGCCTGCTTTCTATACTACGGCCAGACTGCGCATGCGCAGACTATTGAACACGGACGATACAGTAGTCCAGTCGGATGCTTCTCCACGAGAGCTTCAAAATAAGACCTCATACGACATCATCGGACCAATATTGGCCCATGTCGGCCCCAAAATGTCTATTTTCATACACTTTTCCCATAACTCCCATAATTTCTACCCCACGTCCAGCCAGTCTGATGATACCTCACGACTGCTTCACATTGCTACCTCATACAACTCCATCGGGCCAATAGTGGTCCACCTAGATCCCAAAACGTTCCTTCCAGTACCATTTTCCCACAATTCCCTGTCTGCGCTTGCGCAGAATGTTGAAAACGGACGGCACACTAGTCCAGGCGGATGCTCCTTCACGACTGCTTTACATTGATACCTAATACGGCTCAATCGGACCAATAGTGGCCACCTAAACTCCAAAACATCTATTTCCATAATCTTTGTCTACTGCGCATGCGCAGAATGACGTGAGTTCCACGTCACACTCATCCCGTCGGATTGTCCTTCACGACTGCTTCACATTGATACCTCATACGGCTCAAATCGGACCAATAGTGGCTCACCTAGATCCCAAAACGTCTATTTTCATAATTTTTGTCTACTGCGCATGAGCAGAATGACGTCAGCTCCACGTCACACCCATCCCGGTGGATGCTTCTTTACGAATGCTTCACATTGATACCTCATACGACCCAATCGGACCATGCAGCGTTGGAAAGTGCATATACAGTTTGAACTAGAGGTTCCGCTTTGACCCTTGAGTTGCCGCTCCGGCATGAAGCCTATGCTGGTTGTTTTTTTAAGCAAAAACATATGTCTCCCCCAACCTCCCACCTTGCCTTGAGTGGGCACATAATTTAAGGGAAAGTGCTATAAAATGAATGTAGCAATAAGTATCCTAAACAAAGCTGCGCATCTAAAAATATAAATTACAAAGATGCGATTTTTATTGTTGCAGTAACCCAGTGAGGAGTCGGGATTTCTATAGCAAGGAGTGGATTGTCGAATCTACAGCGTCCAACCAATGTGAAATACATGTAATTGTGAAGCATCAACTATTTCGAAACTGATCACATTATAGGAAAGATGCAAAACATACAAGAGCCACACCTGTAGTATACATGCTGTACCGTATATATAGAAGTTACATGCATCTGCCTTCAGTAGTTTCCAAGATATGGAGTGAACAAAAATTGGACAGACAGATAAGCACATTTTGCATGGACCCACACAAGCACTAGCTCACACCCAAACCTAATTAGATCATAAGGCCATTTCAATGAAGCTTCCATCCAAGTTTGGTGAAATTCCGTCGAGTAGTTCTCCAGATATCTTGCAGACAAGGTATGTATAGACATGAACAATTAGATGGATGGACGGACGATGGACATGGATAAATGCACACACACACCCAAACCTAATCAAATGAGGGGACTAACCCAATGAACCTTCCATCCAAGTTTGGTGATATCTTGCAGAAAGGGCCTGTATATATATATACATGTACAAGTACATGGACAGACGGACGGACACCGAACATGGACGAACGCACATACAAACCAAAACCTAATCAGATGAGAGGGCTATCCCAATAAAGCTTCCATCCAAGTTTGGTGAACTTCCGTCACGTAGTTCTCCAGATATCTTGCAGACAAGGCCTGAATATACATGTACAAGTAGATGAACGGACGGACGGACACCCGACACGGATGAATGCATGCACACATACACCAAAACCTGATCAAATAAGGGGGCTATCCCATGAAGCTTCCATCCAAGTTTGGTGAAATTCCATCCAGTAGTTCTCAAGATATCTTGCAGACAAGGCCTGTATATACATGTACAAGTAGATGGACGGACGGACGGACGGACACCGGACACGGATGAACGCATACACACACACCAAAACCTAATCAAATAAGGGGGCTATACCAATGAAGCTTCCATCCAAGTTTGGTGAAATTCCATCCAGTAGTTCTTAAGATATCTTGCAGACAAGGCCTGTATATACATGTACAAGTAGATGGACGGACGAACGGACACCGGACACGGATGAATGCACGCACACACACCAAAACCTAATCAAATGAGGGGGCTATCCCACTGAAGCTTCCATCCAAATTTGGTGGAATTCCATCCAGTAGTTCTTAAGATATCTTGCAGACAAGGCCTGTATATACATGTACAAATAGATGGACGGACGGACGGACACCGGACATGGATGAATGCACGCACACACACCAAAACCTAATCAAATGAGGGGGTTATCCCACTGAAGCTTCCATCAAAGTTTGGTGAAATTTCGTCCAGTAGTTCTCAAGATATCTTGCAGACAAGGCCTGTATATACATGTACAAGTAGATGGACGGACGGACGGACACACACCAAAACCTAATCAAATGAGGAGGCTATCCCACTGAAGCTTCCATCCAAGTTTGGTGGAATTCCATCCAGTAGTTCTTAAGATATCTTGCAGACAAGGCCTGTATATACATGTACAAATAGATGGACGGACACCGGACATGGATGAATGCACGCACACACACCAAAACCTAATCAAATGAGGGGGCTATCCCAATGAAGCTTCCATCCAAGTTTGGTGAAATTCCATCCAGTAGTTCTCGAGATATCTTGCAGACAAGGCAAGGGGACGGACAGACAGACATCCAGACATCCATCCATCCAACCAGACAGACAGACAGCACAAACACTAGATGTCTCCCCCCAACATAGTTGGGGGAGACATAAATATATGGTGTTCTATTTGGGCCAAGTTTGCGTCGCGTGGCGACTTTTAGAAACTCGTCACTCGCCACGCGCCGTGGACCTCTCCGGCGCGCGGCGACTGGCGACTTTTTGCTATCTCTTAACCTGCAAAAACTCGCCAGTCGCCACCCGCCGTAAAACACGGCGAGTTTCGCTCTATCTCTTAACCTTGAAAAACTCGCCGCTCGCCACTCGCCGGATGAACCACGGCGCGCGGCGACTGGCGACTTTTGACTGTAGTGAAACTCGCCACTCGCCACGCGCCGTGGACCTCTCCGGCGCGCGGCGACTGGCGACTTTCTGCTATCTCTTAACCTGCAAAACTCGCCAGTCGCCACCCGCCGTAAAACACGGCGAGTTTCGCTCTATCTCTTAACCTGGAAAAACTCGCCGCGCGCCACTCGCCGGATGAACCACGGCGCGCGGCGACTGGCGACTTTTGACTTCTGGAATTCTCAGGACTTTTTTTCAAGTGCGCATGCCCGGAGAGCATCAATTATCGGAATATTTTGATCGAAATATGCTGTCATTTAATTTAATTTTAAATCTCTTCCTCGTGCATAAATATACATAATTTCTAATGAATGAACTCTCCAGCTACATCTGATGCTATGTGACTAATTTTGAAGATGTAAGTTATCTGTAATAATTAATATAGTTGTTTTTTGAAACAAGTTTCTTTTTAATGCAATACGCATATAGGGCAATCTAATTTTGTCAAATGTGCAATTATTTCTTTATTAAAATACTCGTTATCCGTTTCTGTGCAGAACTTGCATACTCGTTATTATCTGCTGGTATATTTTAAAAAGTTGACACCAAGACAACATTTTCAATCGTTTTTTTAATCTTTTTTTTATATAAGTGCCTATATATATTTATAAAACAGCATATCGTTTTCAATTCAGAATGAATCGCTTTGAAATTGTTCCTTATTTAAGATACAATAAAGCACTCGACGTGGGAATTTTGTTTTACAAGATAAAAGCAACGTCAACTAATATGCTGTATGAAATATTAAGAAAGCGAATAGAGCGTCATCGTCATATTGATTAAAAAAGTAAGAAAAAATGCTAGCATTTTCTCTGGATGATTGAATTTCTCTCTTCGTAAGTTTTATGTGAAAAACGGGCGATATCTTTGTATAAGAGATCCTTTATTGCTGTTTTAATCCATAGAGTGGCTCTTTGTTGGGTTGATATTTCCTGTATCACAAACCCTACAAACTATCAAGACCCTATTTTTAAAGATGAAAAGACGTATTTCTTTCAACAGTTTCCATATTTTTTTACTTCCTCAAATTCGATGAGATCGCGACTGTGATTTATGATATTGCAACTGCATAATTGATGCTCCTCGGGCATGCGCACTTGAGAAAAAGTCCTGAGAATTCCAGAAGTCAAAAGTCGCCAGTCGCCGCGCGCCGTGGTTTGTCCGGCGAGTGGCGCGCGGCGAGTTTTTCCAGGCTAAGAGATAGAGCGATACTCGCCGTGTTTTACGGCGCGTGGCGACTGGCGAGTTTTTGCAGGTTAAGAGATAGCAGAAAGTCGCCAGTCGCCGCGCGCTGGAGATGTCCACGGCGCGTGGCGAGTGGCGAGTTTCACTACAATCAAAAGTCGCCAGTCGCCGTGCGCCGTGGTTCATCCGGCGAGTGGCGCGCGGCGAGTTTTTCCAGGTTAAGAGATAGAGCGAAACTCGCCGTGTTTAACGGCGGGTGGCGACTGGCGAGTTTTTGCAGGTTAAGAGATAGCAGAAAGTCGCCAGTCGCCGCGCGCCGGAGAGGTCCACGGCGCGTGGCGAGTGGCGAGTTCCTAAAAGTCGCCATGCGACGCAAACTTGGCCCAAATAGAACACCATATAAATATATGTATTAAGGCAGTGTGAGGTCACTGGACCTAAATATGATTGCAACAGACCACCATAGAATACCATTCTTTATTTGAAGTTTACTCTGTGTAATAAAATCGTAAAAAATGACAATAAATATTTTCCGACACTGTTTGCAATGGTCTTTCATTTACTGGAAACTTTACTTGAGGGTTTACGATCACTTTAAGCAAATAACTTACTTATTGGTTTTATGGGTTGAGGCTACATTTTCTTCGAATATCATTTTCCGTATACGGATCCAGTCACGCTTTCGTTATACTCATAAGATAAGATTACTCTATCGTGTCCCTGAACGAGATCTTATATCTAGCGTTCATTGGAGTTGTTTGCCCCGTTGACGTCTCCGCCTGTATATCTGACTCTCTTATACCCTTGGAAAAGGTAAAGTTCGAACTATTGTTTGTTTTGTTTTGCACAATATTAGAATAACTCCAAAGAGATCGTTTTGCACACAAGGAACATGTGTTTGATTTCAGAAAAAAGATAGTGTATGTAAATGTAATATTTATCCATTGTTCGAGGAGGGAAAGTCTGCCTATACTTCGGGAAATTGTACTGTTCCACCATTGAAGATATCTTCTTGGCCAGTCAGATGTCCCAATATCTGTATTGCGAGTTGATAAGTTCTCACTTTCAAGATGGTGACTGGCGAAAGATTTATTATAAAATAATCATTTGGATTGTCAATCAGGGATACTTGAAATGAATACGTAAAATTGAAAAAAAAAAAAAATAATAATTTACTGGTTGCTGTTGCGCTATTCACCAATCAGCTTCCACAAACTACTAATTTTACAATTAAAAGGAGCACAAAGTATAGAGAATAAAACACATATTTCAGGAATCGGTTAGCATGTTGCTGATTGGTATTCTCTTCATAACGATCAGCTGGCTTTCCGGGGAAAGCCACGCTGCTGACTGTGCGTGCGCAACATTGGATGTTCACATCCGGGATGGAGCGGGAACAGGCCACGCCATTCTGGGAACCCTCACTCCGTCAAATTGCTTGCCTTACAAAGGAAGACAAACCATGGCAGGGGGTCTCTCGTGGGCGAACGTCGATTATCATGGAAAGGTTGGTTGCGACGGCTGAGGACATATTCGTCGTATGTAGGCCTACCTATTGCATCACAAAATGTCAATTTTTTCACTTTTCCGTTTATTCATTTAATTTTCACATTCATTGGTTGCCAAAAAAAAAAGGAATATATGGGATCTTCCCTGGATTAACAGATCAAGACTTGCGCACCATGTTGTACATGGGAATACAATTTGCTAAGAATAATAGCTGTTCTTCTCCCTCGTGGCTATGCCGGTGACCTGTTCTTCCCCATGCCGCTAATAAATCTATGACTTTGGCGCACTTACTTTCAGATTTGCCTCCTTCCTACTATGATATATGTTGAGAGAATGATACAAAGAACATAAATTAGCCCGAATACACGCCACAAATTCGAATTTACTTCATCGCCTACCTTCGGCGCTGTTACACGGTCGATAATCAAAACTGCATGTAGGTACTGACGAGTAATCCGATGCATAAATGAGACATGTGTGCGCTCCAGCACTCACTTTGATTATCCTCCGTGTACGGCGATGAAATAAATTCGAATTTTTGGCCGAAAGATAACGATTTCGGCGTCCATTTAGGTTGCTTTATAGTCTACATTACCGGCATGGGAAAGAACAGGCAACCGGCATAGCAACGAAGGAAGTGAATAGGTATCAATCTCAACTAAAAAACACTCCGTCTTTCTTTGTCCTGATTACGACATCTACCTCACACAGAAATCGGCAGACCCGTCATGTAAGACAACTTCAATCGGCAACACTTTGCGTGCAATATACTTGCCCCTTTTCACTCCTTGGTTGAATGGTTCCCCACATGTAGTCACCTGTTGTATGTGTCTTACATGACGGATTTACCCAGAAATCGATCGGAGTGAACTGACGTTTGGTCACCCATACGGTGTATATATCTACATGCGCGAGATTAATCTTTGAAAGCGAGGATGTCTATTTCGGAACTTCTTTCGGAAGCAACTCCAGGTATTCTGGAAATTCGCAGCCTAATTCCATAATAAACATCACGTGAATAGCATCGGCCAATCAGTATTCAGTTGGAGGCCCTATTCGTTTGAAATTCTCATTTCAAAACACTTCTCATATGTTACGGAAGCTTATAAATATAAAATGTCTTTTATCTGTACATTGTGGGATGAAGACCGAAGAGTATACGATAAGGTATCTTATATCATTACGCATTAATGGAGATGGTCGATTCCCAAGCTAACTTATTGATGGTGTAGGTTACCCAAGCCATCTCATTGATGGTGTAGGTTGCGAGAATGAGTTAAATGGCTCCATTTCCAGTCAGTAGCGTCCACCGACACAATTAAGGTCCGAGTAAATTTTCACAAAGATAAACATGAGCATGGTATATACATACCAAATTTGAAAAGAATCCGATGAAAGGTTCTGACGTTATTGCCCGAAAATGCATATAGGATTTTACCACCAGGTGGGACCACCTATTGGCGATCTACCCAGGCAAACCGTCACCAACGAGTACCACTCATTAACTGGTTGGCTACTGATTGGTACTGGTAGGAAAGGTCCCCTTGCGGTACCGTTCAGTCTTCAACTGGTCAGTACCTACCGGTAACCAACCGGGTACTGATTGGTCACCCATTGGATCCTATGAATTTTCTACTGATTGGCTACCATGCAGTTACCAATCAGTTACCGCTACGTTACCATCCCAATTTTCCACACTTGGTACCTGTTGGTAACAATGCATGCAGTAACACTTCAGTACCAGCTCAGTTACAGCTTGGTTACAGCTCAGTTACTGAACGGCTACCAACCAATTTCTGCTTACCTGCCAGTACCTCTTGGTACTGGTAGGTACTGGTAGGAAAGGTCCCCTCGTGGTACTGTTCAGTTGTCAAGTTGGTCACCAATCAGTAACTGAACAGTACCAACCGGTCACCAATCAGTTACCACACATTTCATTTATGGAAAAATCTATTGGTCACCAACCAGTAACTGATCAGTAGCCTTCAAGTCAGAACTGCATGGTACTGCAAAGTTGGGATAGTTGTGGCTACGACTTGGTTACCAATCAGTTACTGGTAGGTAACTGGAAAGAACGTGGCATATACTACCAAGTGGTGACTGATTGGTAACTGCACGGTACTGTTCAGTCAGGACTTCATGGTACCAATCCTGAACTTTCCGTGCAGTACCAACAAGTTACCTGGAGGTTACCAACAGGAAACTGAACGGTACCAATTGGTACAGAACCGAACGGTACTGAACGGTGAAAGTTTGCCTGTGTATTTGGTCGAAATGCAGTCCCAGGCGTCACATCATGGCATGGTATATGCATACCAAATTTGAAAAGAATACGATGAATGGTGCTCAAGTTATTGCCCGGAAACGAATCTCAGACGGGCGAACAGATGGATGCACTGACACACAGACGGACGGGCGGATGGACAATCGGAGGCCAGTATACCCCCTACAATTTACGGGGGTATACATTGGTAAATTCTTAAAGTTGTGATCTTATTGCCCTGGCCTGACTAAATGTTGGATGGGGCTTTTGTCCATTGGGGCTGTTGTCCATAGTCTTCCGTTCGCTTGGGTTTTGGTGCAAATTCTAAAGAGAATGCTGTATTGTTCTCATATTGATCATCATTTTCATAGAATAGCTATCATTTGATCGGGGGCGAGGACACATTTTTTGTTGATGTAATACAATTTATTGTTGTTGTACATGTAATACAAATGACTTTCGTTATCAAGTTGGATAGATTCATTTCCTGCACATCTAATACATCTTGAAGTTTCAAACATTTATTCAGAAGATATCGCAAGTAAACAACGGCTTTACTCAGTGTATCATTCAAAAATAAAGCCTCTGTATAGTATAAACGTAGATCTGTAAAGTTCACTGTTGATAGTGATCCAAATGGATACCAAACTAGTATTTATAAGTGTTCTTAAGACGTGGAAATTTCACAAATTACAACTGAAGCATATGAAGGCAATTGAGTAATTTGTAAATGGTAATTCACAAGCAAAAATAGTTGTGGATTTTTAAATTGTAGATTTAAACTTGCACTACATGTACATTTTCCACTACATTATACAACTCAATTGTCTATATGGTTATCTCCCCTGTCCACCTGCAGAAAAAAATGTTTTGGTGCATTTAATATGTAGATTTATGAGATCAGGTAGAACGCTTGCAACTTTCCATGAATTTTTGGAAGTAGAATGGAAGGAAAACATTTCTGAATACAGGGAAATTATTATAAATTACCACCACTAGATTTTAGAAACTTACCACAAGAAGTCCATATTACATAATGTTGGAATTAAACCATGGTACCGATGGACAGACAGACAGACGAGGACCTGACCAACGAAACATACAAAAAGGCACATCTACAGATTACATTCTATAATGGACAGAAGTTTCGTCGATCTGCCTTCATAGTACTCAAGATATGGGAGTCCGGGGAAAAGAGGACGTCTCGATGGACAGACGGACATACGGGGTGACAACAATACCTCTTAGCCAATCGGGCTGAGGGGTAAAAATCGAACCCATATTTTTTAGTGTAATAATCACGGTGTTTTGAGTTCCTGTCGATTCGTTTTTCGGCTTTTCAAAATAAGCCATTGTACTTTGAAATATGAGCAAATTGACATAATTATAACGTTTAATGATATCGTCTGATCCACATACGATATAATTCTGAAATGACCGTCGGACCAATGCTATATTTAAAAAAAAAACACACAAGACATAAACATATAAGATGTTCATTAAGCGTAGGTCTATGTATATTTTTAACCCTATCTGGCCTGGGCTTTTTTGGACCTGTCCAGGCCTGGGGGGGGGGAGGCGAAATGGCCCCCTCCTAATTATTCTTCTTACCCCTTCGGCTAGGGGGCTGAAAAGTATCACACTATACCCTTGGGTCAAGCTCTACCACAAAATGTAAAAAAATCCAAGATGGTCGCTTTGACGACGTCACAGTGACGTCATTTTCAAAATCGGCATTTTTTGGTCGATTTTTCGAATTTTTTATTTATGCAATTTCTCCGCAAACACGGCATGATAAATTAGTAAATATTAATGTGATGTGAAATAAAATAAGTTTTGCCCACTTTTCATCGCGGAAAAGCAGAAATTTTGAAGAAATATGACAAAAACATAACTTGGTGGCCGCCATCTTGAATGTACCCATGATCCACTGCTCGGGGGGCTATACAAATAGGCTCAAATTGACCCCAATATGATAAACTATAAAGTCAAGATGTTTCCGCTCTTCATTTTTTGTCGTTCCGGAGATAGCGCAGAAAGTTTGGTAGCCCCCTCTTCCCCCCCCCCCCCCTCAGGCCAGGTAGGGTTAAGGCAAGATGAATCGCGTTCTCCATGTATTTTTGACCGACCAACGGCTTTCGATGTGTTGAAAGCAGGATAAACGCGAGACTGGTTGATCATATTGGTGTCTCGTAAAATGCCGTGTATAATCTCTATGTTTTCTCTAAAGACCCAGAACGGAGAGAATGACAGCACATTTTCGTTTTCCCTTTCAGGACGCTTGGATAGCTGTGAACTGGCTAACTATTCACGGGTGTAACAATCATCCTTCGAAGGACGCACACGGTAATTTAGAACTTAGAATACAGATCTCCCGATATAGCCGGCTTACGCTCTATTGATCTTGTGTAGTTATAAAAAAAATGCTATATTTATGCTTATACATGGAGATATGGTTTGAAGTGGTAAAAGTGGTAGCAATTAAGGAAGTTTCAGGCAATTTGAAAATAAAATGTCACGATTTTGATATTTTAACGATAGGTAGAGCAAACATTCAACATTCAAAATAAGGGATAAAATTCAGTGGTCACAAGGCTTAATTTTTAATTTTTGTTTAACATAGGAATCTACATGTATATGATAATCTAATGAGGGCACCACCAGGCTTCTCTTCAAGACAGTAGGATGCTAACATTGAAAACCAACTTACTAAGTTGATTTACCAGCGTTAATTCGTTGAGGTCGCGTTGCATTAAAATTGCGAAAACACATTATTCATTCCAAAAATCCTTTCTTCACTCTTCTCTTCAAAGCTTATAGTTTCTTTTTTCCGTTACATTTCCTTTAAAAATCGTTATTTATGTAGATGCGCAGAAACATGCGCCGTGGATGTAAAATTGAATTTGTCTGGAACCTCCCTAAGTGTTTACAAGTCTGTCCAGACTTCCATACACCCAATGGGGTTTGTATTTTATTGTGAAAACTCTTCACGTGATCAATATGCATATACATATTATTTAAAAAGTGTATTTCTCCAGGATTACTAACCTTCATGAGTTAAGGCCCTTGAATTCGATACATTTCTCCACTGCTTCAGAGCCTTCAACCCTTTCTAATATATTTTAGAAATTCGAAATTGAGAACGTCTCAAATGGCGATCAAGCAAGCGCAACTAGGGCTTCATGACGTCAAATATATGACGTTTTCATGGCGCGGAGACGCTATCTTCGGGGACAGGCAACATGCTTGACGACAGTCGCTAAGCACGAGGGCGTATACTCTTCACGTTACCAGGATTACACAAATATGATATTTTGACCACGAGACAGAAAGGTCTGAAGTTATCCAAATTTAAACGCATGTCATAATATAAAATGATCCCCCATTTCCAAACAAATATATTTCGAGAAGTTCCAAAATTTCCATCCAGTTGATTATTTTACCTAGTGGAACATACCTTCAACAAAGTATTGCCTCGGTTTTTCGAATTTTGGCCTAGATCCTTTTCCGGGGAATTTTATGTTTTCACAATTGAACATAATTGGATAAAATGCGATGGACGCATTCAAACTTTAATATATCAGCACATTTCTGATTTTGAAGGTTAAGATTTCACCCCAGCAAACATTTATTCACCGAAATAATCTCACGTGTAGAAAAACATCGATATAACATTTAACCCTATCTGGCATGGGAGATTTGGAGTGTACCTCAGCCTGGTGGGGGTAAGTGCCACCCCTATATATTTTCCCTACCCCTCAGGGCAGAGTGCTGAAACTCTGTGTTTGGGTCGAGCTCTGCTAGAGAATTCAATAAATAATCGACGATGACCGCCATGATGACGTCACCGTGAAGTCAATTTCTAAAAATGCTTCTTTTTTTTTTACGATTTTTCGAATTTTTTATGTATTTGTTTTCTTCGCAAAAACTGCATGATAAATTACTAAATAATAATCTTAAGTGAAATAAATAGCTTTTGTCCACTTTTCCTCTCAAAAAAGCAGGAATTTTGTAGAAAACTGGCGAATACATCATTTTCTGGTATCCCACATGGTCGCCATTTTCAATTTACCCATGATCCTCTGCTTGGGTGTTATGCAAATAGCTTCAAAATGAACCCAATATGATAAATTACAAACTCACGGAGTGTCCTTTCGCAAGCTTTTGTCGTTCCGGAGATAGGAGCAAAAATGCCAAACATAGGTCTGGTGGGAGGGGGAGCCCTCCAGGCCAGATAGGGTTAAGGGGCTAGTGAAGAGAGTGTTGCTGTTACAAGGTATTTTGAAAAATGCTGTAAAGCGTATGCCTGAAGATAATGGCAATGGATGTGCGATGTAATTTCTGGAATGAGAGTGAAGGCATGAAACCCAAAAATATAGGGAAAACTTATCATTAAACTGTCTACTAAATTATACACAATATGGAATACACAAGAAGAAAGATTACCATACAAACATAGGTAAAGGCGAATAATTTTTAATCATAACTTTAACAATGAATGCTTAACAATTTCCCAAATTTCTTTTCATGTACCAGTAAACAAAGATAAACTTAAGATAAAATTTCTTAAAATTTACTATCACAGAATGATGATAAAGATCTCGAATGTTCAAGAATGCATCTCGTTCTGAAGTTACTGGGGGCATTCATGACTTCGACTTGTTCTTGAATTTAGTGTCCGAATATTATTCTTGAAGAAAACTTTATTTAAAATCCAGAAAGACGTTCTTGGTTAAAAGTATCAAAAAGATGCGAATCATTATTTAACATTTAAGAACGTGACTCTTGAAATTTTCACCGACATAGTTATATACTATAAAATAGTCTAGAATTAACAATTTGATATGAAGCGGTCTGCGTGTGAATATATTTTGGTAAAATCCGACTTATATCAGTATATTTCAAAAGCTTTGAATGATGTTTAGAATTCGTGCGGTATATAAACACGGAACTTTGGATTCAAGTCACTGTAATACTTGATAATTATAACGCCAAGTACGCACTTGTTCTAAAGAAGCAGAAGTTCAGAAAATCTTGTGATATATATTGCCAAAATATTTGTCCTCCATATCCATTCTCTTCGTATCAGATACGCTGATTAACAGCTTGTATCACTGACGTCCCTGCTCTCCTTGTTCTCCCGCTGATTCACATCGCATATTTCACGCCTCTTGGCCGTAAGGGGGCGCTCTGCACAGGTCAACCACCAATGACCAATGAATATCACTCTTACGGAAGAGTCTTGTTCCGCTTTGTTTATCTGTTCCGCTTTGTTTATCATGGCAACCAACATCGGGCATCCGCCAACTTTACTCTCGGTGGGTGAGAGGTGTTTCGGCCAGTAACCATTAAATTTTTCCATCAAATTTACGGCGTTAAGCTGCCAAGATTAGTCTCTCGGTAACAGCAATAAATTACCCAGCGTATATGACATCTAATGAGTGATAACTGTGTGGGAAAACGCGAGAATCTAGTGAACTATTTGTTCACAATCAACTGTGAATTGAAGCAATATGAGTTGTCTCCCTTTTCAAACGTTCATATGTCGTTAACGGCAAAACTAACAATAAACGGACTTTAATTACTTTAATTTCTGAGTTAAGAGTGACCAGATTTTTGAATAACTTCCTCCATTGTTTTGTAAGGTTCGTCAACTGATTGCAAACATTTGATCAGCGATACCTTCAAATAATTAACAAATAATTCCCTGTAAATGTTGTTAATATCCCACTGATAAGAGCACGCTTTATCATCATGAGTATATAAGGAGATCAAGCTGCCTACATTGGTAACGTAAAAACACCGTTCAATTGTTTCAGATTTTGAATTGAATGTTGACTGTTAATAAAGTCGGGGAAAAGTTCCTTTGAGAGACGCGGTAAGAGGGGTTGTCGACGTCAAAATATTGGCATAGCTCCCACATTACGTGAGAGTCGTGATCTCACTATTAAGCATGACTGTTAAGAATGTGAGTGTGGCGTAATTTCGATCACGTGAGGTAGTTGGCCAATCGTGGTTAGTATGAGGAATCTGGTTACCTCCGAGCTATTACGGCACAGCGATTAGGTATCCAGATAAAGCGCCCCCTTACGGCCAAGGGGCGCGAACTAGACGATGTGAATCAGCGGGGGAACAAGGAGAGTAGGGACGTCAGTGATACAAGCTGAATAGTATGAGCGTACGTATCAGATTGAATAGACCGACAATAGCGAAGTCTCCGAACTGTCCGTGTACGAGTAATTTGCCCTTGCCCGCTAGTAGGCGCTCGAGTCAGGGGGGACAAAATGTGGGTTGGATAAGATGAAAAGAGATAGGTAGCCATCAAAACAGTGCAATATATTGACGACATTTCCAATAACTTCAAAATTGGGTTCGGTGGCATGACGGACCACACTTGTCAATGTAATACTTTGTATTTGGCCATATTCACGTTCAATGCGACATTTTCTATTGTAACGCCAGTGACATCATTAGTATAATGCGTAATGTCCTTTGTTGACGTCATGATGCTGTCGCCATATCTGATTGTTGCATGACGTCACAATACAACGTTGCTAGAAGAAAGATACATTGTATGGGATTTTGTCCTCCCCGATTCAAACGTCCTCTGGCGGACAGGGGCAAATACTCTTATCATGACAGAATGGAAACTCCCGTATTTAGGCGGATACAACTCTGACAACCACAGGGGCTCGTTACCGTTGTTAATTGGTTAAATAGGTTGATTATAAGGAAAGGAAAGGAAAGGAAAGGAAAGGGGGGGAGGAGGTCGGTAATAAAGGGGACCTCGACCCCCCCTATAATTAACCAATTAACAACGGTAACGAGCCCCTGTGCTGACAACGGGAGAATGTCCATACTAAGCAGCCCCGCTATTTCGAGTCGTATACGCTCTCTTTGGTTAGACACTCTTCCGATCTGTTTTATTCCGCTTTCCTCCGAGCTGCTTCGTTTATGACGGTATCAACCGAAATGCAGAGAGTGACGTAACCAATGACGCTACTTCATGTAATCGACTGACAACAGGCGATTTTAAACCAATGGAATTGCATGAGATCCACTTCTTCTGATCAAATCTCCCCATACCCAGTGTCCTTATATGTGATTAGGTTATAGAGAAGATCCGGATTTAAGGCTTATGACATAGGAACCGGGTACTACTCGATAGTTATAGTTCGTGTCCAAGGCCGTGCGGCCTCATTCTTGCCATCTTTGTTGACACACGTTTACACTGACAGTTCCTTGCCCGTTAAGGAAGAAACAACACTGGATGGTAAACGGAAACAAATGATTATACCTGCAAAATCAGCTCAATTATTCACGCGCGATTAAATATATAGAATACTTATTTTGCAGAATAAGAATTTTTCACATTCCCATTTAAACTCCGTCGCCCATCATTTTTTGAAGATATTTCTTTTTACTTGTACATGAAAAGGGAGCTACGGGGATATCAGGCTGCCAGGATGTCCCCATATCGTCACCCGCCAGGAATGGGGAGCACGGGACAGCGCTGGGGGTCCATGGCCGCTGACGCAAGTACCCAAAGATATATTCATTCACCATTCGGCGACCGCAAGTTGTTCTACTCCGACTAGTTGTGCAGCAGAGGTCCGGTCCTTCCAGAACTACCATATGGACAGTAAACGTAAGCATATATAAACATTCAATTTGAGTAAACTTTAGATATTATACAGAAAAAAGTAATCTAATACTGGTGCTATCAACATCTCGTGCATTCTCGCAAAATAACACAACACGAGTCAGTCAAGGTCGTTTGATGTGGCTGTTCAGCGAGCAAATCTCGGACATCGTTTTGTAGCGATCCGGTTGAGTAATACGTTCCAGTTTAAAAACGAGAACGCACGAATTGTTCATAGCCGTCATATAATTGACGAGATAATCAATATGTTGGAAAAGTTGATAACGTCTGGCTATTGAAGAGCAACCATAGGAAAGCTTCCATCGGCAGATCACTGTCAGGCTAGAATAGGGAGGATTCTGCGACGTGGCCTTGGTATATCTCAGCCGCGCTTTTATCGCAGCTGTCCATGTGGAAACTATGAAGTAGCCACACGGCCCTAGCATGAGCTTAGAGGAAGTAGATACGCTAGCTCGGGAGCTGTGATGATAAGTAATAAGTAACTCGTCTGATGTTAATGGGTAAGTCACATGGATAAGCACCTCACCATGGGGTAAACATGGTAAATGCAAGAATACACAGGAAAACTGAACTGTAATGATCGACGTCGTGCAGTATATTTCTCACAAAAACAATAAACCTACAAAAAGTTGTCAAATGACATGTACAGAGGACGAGCCTCGGGGACTAAAGCAGTCCACCAGCAGAATCATACCGTATACAGATAATATATTGGTGAGATATGTAAAAGGTGGGAAAATTGACAACGTCTGGCCGCTGAATTACAACACATATAAGGGAAGTGGGAAGAGGTGCCGACATACTGACAGGGCCACATGACTTCACAGTATAGTCTTCTAGTTAGCCTATTCCAAAGCACATACCAAGAATCTAACGATTCGTGATATGTGTTGCATCTCAGGTACGCTTTTATTGTACCTGTTCATGTGGCAATTTGAATAATCAACCAATGACTCCAGCGGAAAGCACCTATAGGCACACTCATATTTCCAATATAATATTTTAGTGTACTGAGATTGATAACATGGCAGTGTGACTAACGTCACAGGACCTACGAAGTAGAGAAGGCATAGGACTCTTGGAAATCCCCCCGCCCCAAGTTGAAATCCTGCCTATATTAAGATGGGCACAGCCCAAGTCAAAATCACCAGAAATTTTCATCAAAAGTAGGTCAGCTCAGAACTTGCTGGTAACAGTCCCCTAATAGACCTTCATGCAAAAAGTCAAGGTTCTAATGTCAACGGTTCTTCTTATTTTGCCGACGAAAGGATTCGTATGGACTCACTGACTACCGGACAATTTGCAGATGGTAGCCTACTTCGTAGGAACAAAAATTCCCCTTATATATTAAGGCAATACATCCCTTGGCTGAATAGTAGGGAAAAATATTTCCGGTTCTTCTAAGACTGAATGGAGTAATACATAACCATGCATGATGATTAAAATATTGGTCTGCTTAATCGAAGCATCGATAAAATACATGGCAGTGTGACTAACGTCACAGGACCTACGAAGTACAGTAGGCATTAGGACTCGAACGCGAACTGAACTCTTGGAAATCCCCACCCCCAGTTGAAATCCTGCCTATATTAAGATGGGCACCACCCAAGTCAGAATCGCCAATGATTTTCATCAAAAATCACCAGAAATTTTCATCAAAAGTAGGTCAGCTCAGAACTTGTTGGTAACAGTCTCCTAATGCGCCTTCATTCCAAAATAAATAACGATCGCCGATTTAATTTTACAATTTTTTAATTAAAGGAAACAGATTGAATAATATAGGTTCAGTAGATTTCAAGCTTTACGTGTGAAAATACATTTACATCTCTTTAATGGTTTTCAGTGCCCTTGTACAGGATCAAAACAACTTTTTGAATCACATTATTTTCCCAACAATACAACAAATTTTTATATATAGTACTATAGTAGAAAGGTAGCATTTATGTAGTTTACGGTAATTCAACTCAAGACCAACACCTTCTATGCACAAGATTCGATGTCATTCTCCTGAGCATAACCGGTACAAAGACGAATAAATAGCGTCTCTACATCACGTTGTTATCTAGATATATGAGACAACACATTTTGGGCATCGGCAATCTGATGAATGTACTATTCCGGTTTTCTTGTTTCACATTATATTATATGGCGGTTGATCGGTGATTTTCTTCATTGATAAACGTTAAACCACCTCAGCTTCGTTATGGAAACAGCGCTGATTGTTTGAGGGTATATGCAGTACTTAAGATTAACCTCAGGGCCATGTGCCATACAGTGGGACAGGGTGTTTTTAGCTGTGGGTAATTTGACCTGAATTTGAAGGCTCAAGCCTGGAGTGGCCAATGTGAAATAGGATACACGTTAAAGGCTACAGTTTACATACACAATGTATATCTATAACAATATACTGAAGTGTTAATTATCAATCTAATTTTAATCAGAATTATTTCAGATCAAAACTTGCTGGTAACAATGCCCTAATGCACGTTCATGCCAAAAATCAAGGTTCTAATGTCAATGGTTCTCCTTATTTTGCCGACGAAAGGATTCGGATGGACTGACTGACTGACTGACTCACTCATTACCGGACAATTTGCGATCTGTAGCCTACTTCGTAGGAAAAAGACTCATAGATTAAGCTCTAAATGATGTAGCCCATACTTGCCATTCAGGCCCATACCACAGAAACAGTTATATGTATGATATTACATAGTTCAGACACAATTCAGCCAATTTACGAACCTCACCGAATATGCACGTAAAATTGCAATACCATAACGGCACATGGTAATATTTACCAGTGGCATGAACGCTCACTTCCGAGAAGAATTTTCGTTTCTGTTGTTTTTGTTTATTCACTAGAAGCTGTGTCCAAATGATATTTTCCTGGGGTTTTTTTCTACATTTAGATTGGGGCGACATCGCATACAGTTTTATCGTAGGTGAAGACGGCAATGTATATGAAGGACGAGGATGGAGTCAAATCGGAGCACATACCTACGGGCATAACCATGACGCTCTTGGTATGAATATTAATGTGTATCGGCTTAGAGAGATACCGCTCTCTAAAATGGAGGTTAAAAAGGTCGTTTTTGCTCAATAACATTCGATTCCTTCTTAGCCAATGCTCCAAAACTTCCGGCGCATTAATCTATCTATTGTTCCATGTCCTCAAATTTATTTGACATTTGAAGAACTAGTCAATGTTGTTTCAATACCGTGACAGATATTTGGCCTATTATTATGCAAATAATACTCAGACATATATATATCCCCATCAAATGGTAGTATAAAAAATAAATTGTCATCTATCTAATTTGCATAATCATAGGCCTAATATATATCGCGCCGTTTAAACAACATTGACTGGTTCTTCAAATGGCAAATTAATTTTAGGGCATGGAACAACAGATAAATTAATGAGTCTATAGTTTAGAAACATTGGTTAAGAAGTTATCAAAAGTTATTGAGTGAAAACGATCTTTTTTACCTCCTTGTTAGAGAGCTGGGTCGCCCTAACCTGATATTGTGTGGAATTTGATGAATATTCAGATTCGATTTGTTGTTGTGTCGGAGAATAATGTCCGTCGCTAAACTCTGCCAACCTCGGGACGGGGTTATCTCGGCGGTGACCTCCGTCATGTGACAGAATATGTCGGCGTCTGAGGCGTTAAGATCCGAGAGTCCACAAAGGTCGGGTCGATTGGATTCAGGACTTGAAGAAATTTCAAATCAACCGGCAAGCGCGTGATACACTTGTTGAAAACTTTTAAAAACTGTTGAAATGTCTGATCCATCGACTAATTTTGGCTCCTGCCTTAGAGACGTTTGTATTGATTGGCCAACCGTCTGAGTCGACTGAATGGTTTTATCTTTTGGAAGGAAGGTCAATGGTTCTAGAAAGGCGTTATAGTAGATCGTAATCAAGTTGAGTTATACGTATATACATTGTACCGAGAAGTATCTAATGGGTTTATGTTTATCGTCTTTTCAATAGGATTTTGTGTGATCGGAAATTTCAATCCGCATCTTCCAAACGATGCTGCACTGAGCGCAGTGAAGAGACTCATTGATTGCGCCGTGTCAAACCATAAAGTTATTCCGACTTATGGCCTCAGAGGTCACCGAGACGTCTCAGCCACAGAATGCCCGGGACAGAAATTATACGACCTCGTCAAAACATGGCCGCACTATGGAGCACATTGAGTTCCCTCCCTTCAAACTTGCATGCGCTGTAGCCCTTATCTGACCAGGATTTCAATACCGGTATCTTATTTTCCTCGACCAGTGTTACAGGCAGTGATAAATAAATATGAATTTCACAACAAATGTTTCGTTTATTTTGTTTCCATTCTCCAACCGAAGGCTATCATATGTAACTGGCCTAACATAGTTGGTTTCAAAATATGATACTATTAGTTATTCAGGTTTTCCTGAGCTATCACCATATTCATCATCACCATTATATGGTGATGGCAATCGCCATTTATTGTTGAAAACCAAAAATCTTCAGTCGTTGCATGCTCATCGTCATTTATTGGTGATATCACCTTTATGGTGATGACCTGAAATCTATTCTCATCGCTCGTCACCATTTATTGGTGATGATCAGGCCCCATCATCAATAAATGGTGATGAAATGACCTCGTCACCATTTGTCTTCACCAATAAATGGTGTTCACCATTTTTTCTGACTGTACTAGAGTTAATTATGAGAGGACAATCGCATAGCGTAATCTAAGTAATGTTCACTGATAGTTTCCGGAGAAGTTAGCAACAATAATTACAATTGTAGGCCAACATGCGCCAGTGCATGATGTAAGCACAGTCTGATGTCTGGGATCAAGGGAATGTCGGATTTGACGCTTATATTCTCTTAAGGATGTCCGCTGGTGCTTTTTGACTTTGGCAGCCATTTTGCCTGTTTTTCTATTGGGTTATCTCGCTTTCCTTGGTTAAGAGATGGGGATTTCCTTTAAAAGCCCTATAACCGAGAATTTTGCACACCAACATCCATCCAATTTGCTAAATTTCGATAGACATTGTGATTATCTGCAAACAATTAGAATATAAGAAAAAGTTAAATACTATTTATATGAATTTTTCATGAATATGCTTCAAAACTAGGGCTATTCCCTATGCTTTCTGGGTTATCAAATTGAGCATGGGTCAGTCCACTTAACGTTGCCTACAGCTAAAAAATGCACACCAACCTATATTTTTTCCTTTGTTTTTCCTCATATTACACAATTATGAATGCAACAACACACATTATTCGAAAAGTTAATTACTTTGATTTACCGCCAGCGGACATCCTTAAACATTACATTCTGCTGCTTGAAATGTTGTGCTTGAAATGTTGTGCTCTCCCGGAGATAGAAGGTATCAATTGTCTCACAGAGGCTTAGATGGGTTATAGTTACAATCCATATCATTCCATACAATGGTACATGTAGTTTTGGAAATGTATTCTGATTATGCTAACAGTAACCACAGTATACAAAACAGTTTTCCCCTGAATTTTGAAGAAAAAGTGAAGAGAGTTTTTTGTGAATCTGTGGAATTTTAATTTCGAATGTTTTGCCCGTGACAAAAATAATCAAAAAATTTCAGCAGCAGCAATTTTTTAAAGAAGTTATTCACAAAAACGTGTTTTCTTCTTCCGAACTGTGAGATTTTAAATTAACGAAATTTCTATGCGTACGATCGTGAGGTGTAGTTTTATAATTTTGTGATATTTTCATGGTATAGGCTACAAAAATTGTTTTGCTACATGGTAGAACAGTCTCAAAAGAAAAACAGCGGTGTAGCAAAAGTTGAGATCAAGATGTTTGTTCTCTTTAATCAAATAATTCGAAATGAAACGTCACAGTTCCGTATATTAGTATTTAAAGGTATCACCGCCGTATTCAGCTTTAAGGCAAAATTGATATTCGGAATATTACACCAAATATTAAATGCGCATATGAAAAAAAGCATGGGTGAGTTTACATTCATGGGTTTGTTTTTGATAATAATAAAAAAATCCACCAAAGTTGTACTGCTCTCCTTGTGTATTTCCTTTGGAAAGTTACTATAATTATACACTGTTAAAAATATATGGTCGCTCCGACCGTGTAATCTGTGGTCGAAGGGTATCCAACCAAGAAGAAGTTGGTCGGAAATTCTAGCGACCGAGAAATGTATGGTCTCTCCGACCATGTAAACTGTGGTTGAAGGGTATCCGACCATTAAAGACTTCACAACGATAATGTGTAGGGGATAAAACGGGAGCTTTATTAAAAACTAACTACTGCTCCAGATATACATATAGAATAAAAGCGCGCTACAATAACATCTCGCATAGCGCCACAGAAATATAGCTTGCGCCTCATGAATATATATAGCTTGCGCCTCATGAATATATATAGCTTGCGCTTCATGAATATATATAGCTTGCGCCTCATGAATATATATAGCTTGCGCCTCATGAATATATATAGCTTGCGCCTCATGAATATATATAGCTTGCGCCTCATGAATATATATAGCTTGCGCCTCATGAATATAATATAGCTTGCGCCAAATTGCATTTGCATTAATAGCTCACACCGAGATACATGTAGTCAATTAAAATATATCTTATGTGAATTATTGAAATCAGTAAAAATGTATATTAGACAGTTCTATATTGTTTAGTGTCCCATATTCCGCAGCACAGATTTCCTTTCGAAATCACAGACTCCCTGTCAGTTCATCCTTTATAATATAAAAAGGGAGTGGTGGGTGGGAGAGAAGCACGTAATCACTCTCGCTCTCTCGTGACCGCAGCAACGACTGTCCTATCGTACCGCGTGGTCTTATATACAGTTCCATTGCGTCATTTGACTGGCTAAGCAGGCATGTTTCACAAGTTTCCATTCATATGCAATCGTGCGCCTGTGGTGGTCTTTAAACTCAATTAATATTTTAATTCCCCAGAAAAGTTTTGTCGGAAATCCTTGGTCGAAAAAAGCGATCAAGAAATATATGGTCGGAATCTGATCGAACTCCGACCTGTCAATATATTGTCGCTCCGACCGGGAAAAGTGTGGTCGGATAATAATACTTGGTCTGTCACGTCCATACCACATTTTATATGACATAAACACAAGTGTCAAATCAGAAAACATCATTTTGTGATCGTAGTTTCGCTAATTAAAAAGTCTCACACTTCGCGTTTTTGTAAATATAATTATTGCAAAAAACATGCTGCTGATGAAATTCTTAGACGCATGGTTGGGTTGTTGCAAGGATTCACCGCAAAAAGAAATAAAAATGGAATTTGAATTTAAATTTCTTGAAAAGTTAGGCATTTGACGAAATACAAACTATCCAGGATTTGAAGCGGGATTATATGAATATAATATTATTATAATAAAAAAAAATCAATGCACTACCGGGATATGAAAGATACTCGTTAGCAAACACGTGTATTTGGAATGTAGGTCTTAGCGTAACCCTGGTGAACCAGAACTCGTTGATGCATATATGCATATATTCCAAGTATCAAGCTGTATACGACGGAGACATTAAATCTCGATAAACCGAATTGTGACAGTTGACCACAACCTAAAAAATGTAAAATTCCCGTTAAGATATTTGACATTCGACTAAGATAGCCTACATTACAATTGAACCATTTGCGACAGACTACATGGAAATATACAATGCGGCCTGAAGTCATTAGTATCTTGGGAATCCAGAAACAGATGGTCATATCCCACCATTTGGAGAGCTGAAAAACGTCCATATAACCCAACGGACATATTCTATACGTATCTACACATACCTTCTTGGGTTTGTACACCTTGTGCATGTATGTTATTAACATACAATGATGTTGTTGTTGTTGTTAATGACTAGTCATTGATATTATCCGTTGGGCTAGAGAGTTGAAGCTTACCATACCTTTGGGTCAAGTTCTATCAGAAAATGTCATTTTCAAAAAAGCCAGTTTTTGGTCGATTCTTCGGTCAGATTTTTAGAATTTTTTATTTATGTGTTTTCTTCACAAAAACTGCATGATAAATTTGTAATAATAATCTGATGTGAAATAATTTTTACCGACTTTTCCTCGCAGAAAGCAGAAATTTTAAAGTCTCAAAATGACCCCAATATGATAAACTACAAAGTCACAGAGTCTCAGCTCTCACTTGTCGTCGTTCAGGAGATAGGATAGAAAGTTTGGTGGGGGGGGGAGGAGCAGAATTGCCCTCCAGGCCTGGTAGAGTTATCAATATATGTAGGTGCAAATGCTCAGGTTCTAAATGAAAATTCAGGTCCATGATGGGTCGACGCACATACATCTTTTTATGTTACTTATAAAACCCACTGATCGTGAAAGAGCCGATCTATTCATACACTTTTCTCCACAGCTACAGGTATACATTTCTAATGCGGCACTGGCTGACCATGAGGTTGATTTGCGCCCTTTTCATAACAATGGCGTGGATTTGCCAAAGGAGTCAAGCCGCAGAATGCGCATGCGCTACTTTGAATGTCCACATCCGAGATGGTCCGGGAACCAGTCATGCGATCGTCGGAATGCTCGTACCACCACACTGTTTGACTTACAAAGGGAAACAGACTACGGTTGGAGAACATACCTGGGCCAATGTCGATCACGGTGGGAAGGTTGGTTGTACTACATTGTTTTTTTCCTTCTTCCCCTTTGCATTGCTCTTGTTTAACGCCAACGGCGATTTTTCTACAGCTTGCAATACCGAGAGCTTCTGCTTGAGACATTTGTTAGTCCCACCTGTGCAATGGGGATCACTCCAATAGCTTTTCCTATGAAGTAGGCTACCATCTGCAAATTGTCCGGTAGTCCGTCAGTCAGTGAGTGAGTGAGTGAGTCCATCCGAATCCTTTCGTCGGCAAAATAAGGAGAGCCGTTGGCATTAGAACCTTGATTTTTTTGGATGAAGGTGCATTAGGGGACTGTTACCAGCAAGTTCTGAGCTGACCGAATTCTGATGAAATTTTGATTTATAATTTTGATATATAATGTTTCACTGTGATTTTCGAACGTTCCCTGATACGGCATATCACGTTGGACACACCGGTTCTCCTAAAATCACCGAAGTTAAGCGACTTTAAGCCCTGTCAAGACTTGGATGGGTGACCTCGTGCTGTACTGCTGGGCTGATAAGTATCCAGGGTAATAGGAACTGAGGGCGAAAATAGTTGCCACGCTAATGACTCACCAGCGGTGACATCTGGGAAAGTTAATAGTACCCACTGTAAATTCTCTCACAGTAGCACATAGGGCCCCCAAGTCATCTCTCGAGTACACACTTAAATCATATCAAACCCTACTTCGTAGGTCCTATGACGAAAATTTCGAATAATCGGGGAAATCGCGATCTTTAATGCCTTCTGTACCGGAAGGTTTGAAATTTTCAAATTGGTATCGAGAGTTTCATCAACCTCTGGTTGTCGTTTACAGACTTGTAAACATGGTGGACAATGGAGCGCTTGGTCGGCGTCGGACCTCACAGGTATTTGTTCTGAATATGAACTTGCATTCAATAAATACTCTCTCTGTTGGGCCGTTTTTAACTATCTGGCGGTCATGTCATTCAATATGTCAACATGAACATCTACAATAAAGGCGTGGCTGGGATACACATGGCAGCGTGACTAACGTCACAGGACCTACAAAGCAGGGTAGGCATTAGGACTCCGACGTGAACTGAACACTTTGAAATCCCCCACGTCCCATGTTGAAATCCTGCCTATATTAAGATGGACACAGCCTAAGTCAGAATCACTAATGCTTTTCATCAAAAATCACCAGAAAGTTTTATCAAAAGTAGCTCAGAACTTGCTGGTAAGAGTCCCCTAATGCTCCTTCATGCAAAAAATCAAGGTTCTACTGTCAACGGTTCTCCTTATTTTGCCGACGAAAGAGTTCGGATGGACTGACTCACTGACTCACTCACTCACTCATTACCGGACAATTTGCAGATGGTAGCCTACTTCGTAGGAAAATTATCACAACGTTCACTTTTGCTACCTGTGATGTTTTAGAAATATGCAGTCAGTTTATTTGTCTGTGGGATCATATGACTTCTTGACCACCCTTGTAATGTTGCGTTTAAGCAACAGGACATCCTCCATAAAGCAGGTCTGTATACGAGCCCTGCGGTCAGATGCAGGCTCTACGGCTATTACTCGAAATGTCGGTTTGAAATAACAGCCAATGAACGGACTGTGCGCAACGTTCATGAGATCTCGGTAAATTTTAACGACGGCCGTGTTCATTCGGAGAAAAGCTGGAGGACAAACTCTTTGAAGTTCCGTAAGCAAACCCCTGAATTCAAAACAACTACGGATACAAAACATTGAATTCAAAACAAACAGAGAGGATGAAATATACAACACATTGCCTTGGTGCCTAATCCGCTCAAATATGGGCATAATCGGAGAGGTCATGAGGTCAGGAATGCGCTACGGAAGGTTTCCGAATCAAACAACTCGTAATCCTTGTGGCGTATAAGATATCCTTCCTGGCACGGATTTGATGGAGGCTCTATATATTTTTCTTACCCCTTGAGCCAAATGGATGAAGCTCTACCAGCAGAAAACGTAAAAAAAATGAATCCAACATGGCCGCTTTGATGACGTTATCTTCAAAACAGGCATTTTTGATCGATTTTTTTCGGTCAGATTTTTTATCTACGTGTTTTCTGGTACCCATATGGACGTCATCTTGAATTTACCCAAGGTACAAAAAAACCCATATACTCTCCTTTCGTTTCAGGATGGATGGGTTGCAGTGGAATGGCTGAAATTCCATGACTGTGGGGGACAGCACATACAGACGCCTACAGAACACCATGGTAAAGTACATTCATCTTCATCTGACCAGACAAGGCGACGTTATACAGCTGATATTGTCATTTCACAGACAGCCTTTAACTGCATGATCAGTACTGTGCATTTTACATTAAAAAAAATGTATTCCCAGAGCAAGCTAAACATCCGCCAGGTATGTTTTCTCTAAACCAGCGTATACATTATCCCCTCGATCGCTAGGATCCCTCGTGCAGATATGAACGACTCTCGCCCATGATTCAGCTAATCATACTGTAGTTAGTTATATCGTCGCTATATGGCCAAAATAGCGCTGACCGCGACGTTAAACCCTTACCCACTCACTCCTGATTCCTGACAAGAAGCGAAGGCCGCAGAACTGCTCGACAGATCCAACATATTTTGCAGAAGATATGGTACGGTAGACTCTCAACAATTATGTCTTAATTGTTACTCTGTCTAGCTATCAAATCGTTGGTGTACCTCACGTGTACAGGCGCGAGGGGCTCAACTGTGAAAATGTTATTATCCCGGGCAATTTTTTTTTAATTTTAGGTTGGTTGTTTGAAGTTTAACGTCGCATCTAACCTTATTCGTCACACGGCGACGATGACCCAAACAAACACACCCCAGCAAAACCCTAACCCTAACAAAAACCTAACCAAAACTACAAAATTTTTTGAATCTCGAATTTTGAAAATTAGGCTCTACAGACACTGGTGATCACAATGGATCGTCAGAGAGCCTAATTTGTTTGGCACTTTAACCCTACCTGGCCTGGGGGACCGAAATGGCCCCCCTACCAAACTTCCTGGGATATCTCCGGAACGACAAAAAATGGAGAGCTGAAACTCCTTTACTTTTTAGTTTATCATATTGGGGTCATTTTGAGACTATTTGTATAACCCCCCGAGCAGAGGATCATGGGTAAATTCAAGGTGGGGTACCAGAAAAGTGATGTTTTTGTCATATTTCTTCAAAATTTCTGCTTTTCCGCAATGAAAAGTGGGCAAAAACTATTTTATTTCACATCACATTAATATTTATCAATTTATCATGCAGTTTTTACGGAGAAATTACATAAATAAAAAAATCGGAAAATCCGACCAAAAAATGCCGTTTTCGAAAATGACGTCACTTCATCAAGGCGGCCATCTTGGATTTTTTTTACATTTTCTGGTAGAGCTTGACCCAAGGGTAGAGTGTGGTAAGTTTCAGCCCCCTAGCTCAAGGGGTAAGAAAAATAATTGGGGGGGGGGCCATTTCGGTCCCCCCACCCCCCCAGGCCAGGATGGGTCCCAAAAAACCCAGCCCAGATAGGGTTAATCTACCTCCTGTGCCAGACAAACATGGTATAATACAAAGCATGCTGCCCTAAGCTGGAGGGCTTTTAATTTTAGGTTTCATTCCCCGCAATCTAGCGCAGTTTGATCACTTGTTTGAGGTGATATTCCTCACCATGAATTGGCGTTTTAACAGTTCCAAACACCTATTATAAAGAACAAAAATTAGAACAATTTTTCGAAAGCTTCCCATTTCAATTTATTCTGCATTCTAACGGTGATATATTTACAGCAGATTATACAGTTTCAAAATTTAAATTAACATGGCAGTGTGACTAACGTCACAGGACCTACGAAGTAGGGTTTGATATGATTTAAGTTTGTACTCGAGAGATGACTTGGGGGCCCTATGTGCTACCGTCAGAGAATTTACATAGCAGTCTCTAATTGACAGTGGGTACTATTAACTTTCCCAGATGTCACCGCTGATGAGTCATTAGCGTAGCAACTATTATCGCTCTCAGTTCCTATAAACCTGCACACTTATCAGCCCAGCAGTACAGCACGAGGTCACCCATCCAAGTCTTGACCGGGCTCAAAGTCGCTTAACTTCGGTGATTGTACGAGAACCGGTGTGTCCAACGTGATATGCCGTATCAGCGAACCTTCAAAAGTCACAGTGAAACATACAGCCAAGGGTTCCCGTTGGGCATGACAGTGCACTCGCTGAGCCATCAATAAATAGTAAAAAAATAATTATAAACCAAATTCTCATCAGAATTCGGTCAGCTCAGAACCTGCTGGTAAGAATGCCCCAATGCACGTTCATGCCAAAAATCAAGGTTCTAATATCAACGGTTCTCCTTATTTTGCCGACGAAAAGATTCGGGTGGACTGACTGACTTTTACAGCAGATTATACAGTTTTAAAATTTAAATTAATATTTGCTATTCGAAAACAGCTCAAACAAGCTATATTTATCCGTGCAAAACTAGAACAAAATTTTGTTTCCCTTAATCCATGACAGTTGAATTTGAATTTGAAGTTGAATGACGTTGAGTACTTTTCACTCCTCCAGCAGGATTGATGTCCACTCTGTGGACATCAATCCTGCTGGAACGCCACTGGTCTAGATGTAGGATTCGAGAATTATGGATGTTTTGTATTGACACGTTACAGAGCGCTCATTTCTAAATATGAAATGGTTTTGGTTTGCAGAAGGTAAGGGAGGGGCCAACAGTTCGGTAAAATAAATTGTTTGTAATATCTTCATAGACTATACGTACATAGTACAGAGATATTTTCAGACATGTCACCAGGCATGAATTTACCCCTCATATTTTCATTAATCAGTTTCATGAAATTAATTTTCCCCAAAACTCTAGACCATCAAGTAAACCATAATAAGGAGAGATTCGCCAACTCATAAAAGTTCATTTCAAAATTTTGTTAAATTTAAAAAGTTCGGCTGAATTTATTTTGTGGGATACGTGTCATTACGTATTTCTCGGAATATGAAACGCCAAGGCGACTAATCGGGCAACTACTGGACCTATATTACCCAGAAACGCCCGCATACAAAGTTATATTTTCACCAAACATATTCAAGTTTTAAATTTTTCTCAGATTTTGGAGAAGATTTCTATTCAGGTCGTACGGGAAGTGACTGTGTACGCGCGGAAGCCTCAAGGGGAAATTCTTAGTACAAAATTTCATGGTTTATAGCTTGAGTTTTAAAATATTCGTTAAGAAGCGTTAACATGGACGGGTATGTATGGTGGCTGATATCTGCCATGTCGTATCATCGTACTATCGCCCTACTTTTACTGGCGCGATGATACGATGGTACGATGATACGATGCGGTGGCACGATGCGATGGTACGATGGCACGATGCGATGGTACGATGGAGGAATTTCCATCGTACCATCGTACCATCGCATCGTGCCATCGTATCATCGCGTCGTGCCATCGTACCATCGCATCGTACCATCGTACCATCGCATCATCGCGCCAGTAAAAATAGGGCGATAGTACAATGATACGACATGGCATATATCAGCCACCATAGGTATGCCTTTTACACTACCTGTTGTGATCAGTCACATGTTCGTTGGACAACCGTTCATCGTGGCCTTTCACAGACATTATTTGACAAAATGATGATAATAGGGAGATCTGATGTCTTCTACTAATACCAAAATTCATGCACCTATGACAATGGACGATACCGGAGATAAAGTGGACTGGCTTGCAAGAGGAAAACCTTTCTTCCATAGAGGCATACAATAAATACAAATAAAGTGTTCCGTAGCTTTTAACCTGTTGATTGCCAGTCTAGAGAGGAAGGATATCTATTTTTCATTTTTAAATATTGTTTTGTGCTGTTACAGTGAGCCACGGAGATGTCAGATTGCCCGGATGTCCTCATATCGTGACACGCCAAGAATGGAGAGCTCGGAGCAGCCATGGGGGACCTGGCCTGCTAACTCAACTACCCAAGTATATATTCATCCACCATTCAGCGACCGGAAGTTGTCATACGCAAGCGAGCTGCGCAGCGGAAGTGAAATCCTTCCAGAATTATCACATGGACAACAAACGTAAGCATACAAATTCAATTCAATTTAATTCAATTCGAGGACTATATATTGTCATCGATTATACTTCAGAAGTAACACTCCCTTTGTGAATCACAAATTCTGTTGTTGCATGGGTGTCTCCGTGTTCCAATCGAACCCAAGGCAAGTAATTGGCTATAAATTATTAATGCCACTTCATTTTGTTAATGGAATTAATCCAATGGGAGGTTTGAACTTTAGAACACAAAAATAAAATCCGGGGGTGATGGCTCTGTCAGTTGATTGGTTAACAGGGACAAACTCGACACACAGGAAGTGGCAATCACAAAATTTGATTGGCTAGCTGGTATTTTGCAAGTACCCTAATAAATATTACCCATGGGAATGAAGTTGATGAGCGTTCATGTTAAATGACAGATCAAAAAGAATATCAAAACTTGCTGCTTGAGAAATTTGTGGACAATGATTTAATAAAACATTTATTGCATTTGCATTTCAAAGACTGTCTTTGATTCATATCAATACTGCATGCGAATCAGCTCTATTGACGTCACACAATGACTAGAGATGATATGTATGACGTCACACAATGACTAGAGATGATATGTATTACGTCACATAATGACTAGAGATGATATGTATGACTTCATCACAATGACTAGAGATGATATGTATGACGTCACACAATGACTAGAGATGATATGTATGATTTCATCACAATGACTACAGATGATATGTATGACTTCATCACAATGACTAGAGATGATATGTATGACTTCATCACAATGACTAGAGATGATATGTATGATTTCACCACAATGACTAGAGATGATATGTATGACTTCATCACAATGACTAGAGATGATATGTATGATTTCATCACAATGACTAGAGATGATATGTATGACTTCATCACAATGACTAGAGATGATATGTATGACGTCACACAATGACTAGAGATGATATGTATGATTTCATCACAATGACTAGAGATGATATGTATGACTTCATCACAATGACTAGAGATGATATGTATGACGTCACACAATGACTAGAGATATGTATGATTTCATCACAATGACTAGAGATGATATGTATGACTTCATCACAATGACTAGAGATGATATGTATGACTTCATCACAATGACTAGAGATGATATGTATGACTTCATCACAATGACTAGAGATGATATGTATGACTTCATCACAATGACTAGAGATGATATGTATGATTTCATCACAATGACTAGAGATGATATGTATGATTTCATCACAATGACTAGAGATGATATGTATGACTTCATCACAATGACTAGAGATGATATGTATGACTTCATCACAATGACTAGAGATCATATGTATGACGTCACACAATGACTAGAGATGATATGTATGATTTCATCACAATGACTAGAGATGATATGTATGACTTCATCACAATGACTAGAGATGATATGTATGACGTCACACAATGACTAGAGATGATATGTATGATTTCATCACAATGACTAGAGATGATATGTATGACTTCATCACAATGACTAGAGATGATATGTATGATTTCATCACAATGACTAGAGATGATATGTATGACTTCATCACAATGACTAGAGATGATATGTATGACGTCACACAATGACTAGAGATGATATGTATGATTTCATCACAATGACTAGAGATGATATGTATGACTTCATCACAATGACTAGAGATGATATGTATGACGTCACACAATGACTAGAGATGATATGTATCATTTCATCACAATGACTAGAGATGATATGCATGACTTCATCACAATGACTAGAGATGATATGTATGATTTCATCACAATGACGTCACACAATGACTAGAGATGATATGTATGACGTCACACAATGACTAGAATGATATGTATGACGTCACACAATGACTAGAGATGATATGTATGACGTCACACAATGACTAGAGATGATATGTATGACGTCACACAATGACTAGAGATGATATGTATGACGTCACACAATGACTAGAGATGATATGTATGACGTCACACAATGACTAGAGATGATATGTATGACGTCACACAATGACTAGAGATGATATGTATGATTTCATCACAATGACTAGAGATGATATGTATGACTTCATCACAATGACTAGAGATGATATGTATGACGTCACACAATGACTAGAGATGATATGTATCATTTCATCACAATGACTAGAGATGATATGCATGACTTCATCACAATGACTAGAGATGATATGTATGATTTCATCACAATGACTAGAGATGATATGTATGATTTCATCACAATGACTAGAGATGATATGTATGACGTCACACAATGACTAGAGATGATATGTATCATTTCATCACAATGACTAGAGATGATATGCATGACTTCATCACAATGGCTAGAGATGATATGTATGATTTCATCACAATGACTGGAGATGATATGTATGATTTCATCACAATGACTAGAGATGATATGTATGACTTCATCACAATGACTAGAGATGATATGTATGACTTCATCACAATGACTAGAGATCATATGTATGACTTCATCACAATGACTAGAGATGATATGTATAACATCATTTCGGCCCACCTAAATATTTTTCTTAACCCCTGAGCTAGGGGGCTGAAACTTACCAGACTATACCCTTGAGTCAAGCTCCACCAGAAAATATTTAAAAAAATCCAAGATGACCTCTATGATGACGCCAAAGTGACGTCATTTTCAAGAAAAGTCATTTTTTGCTCGATTTTTCGAATTTTTTATTCATGTGTTTCTTCGCAAAACCTGCATGATAAATTAGTAAATAGTAGTCTGATGTGAACTAAAATAGTTTTCTCCACTTTTCCTTGCAGAAAAGCAGGAATTTTGAAGAAAAATGACGAAACCACCACCTTTCTGGTACCTCATATAGTCGCCATTTTGAATTCACCCATGATCCTCGGCTCGGGGGGGTTATGCAAATAGGCTCAAAATGATCCCAATATGATAATCTACAAAATCGAGTGTCAGCTCTCAATTTTTTGTCGTTCCGGAGATAGGCTAGAAAGTTTGGTAGGGGGTCCATAATGGCCCCACAGGCCCCCGAACGCTAGCAACTTGAGCAAATGCCAAAAGATCCAAAGAACCATTCATAATTTTATTGCTATAACCCGATGTTTTATTTCCTCAGACTATAGCGATATCGAATACAGTTTCCTTATTGGTGAAGATGGCAATGTGTATGAGGGCCGAGGATGGGACGAGGTTGGCGCTCACACCTTGGGGCATAATCACGACGGACTGGGTACGCAAATTAGCAAATCACAAATATTTAATTAACTTTTGAGCACATTCGTTTTCGCTTGTCTGTGCAAAGAAATTCCGGAAAGATTCCATCTCGTCGAGGAATAGTTGAATATGTTGCGTTTAATTTTCCCATGGTCACGCCTGGTCACGTCATGTACATGTGACCGCAGACGAGATTTTCGAATACTATAGCTCACTGGTCAGCTGGTGAAGAGTTACATATTAAATGAGATTATTCCAGATTAAAAGATAAACATACCTGGAATTGTTTGCTGTTACAGAATATTTTACGTCACCAGTAGTAGAGAAAGAGCATCCTGGGTCGTATTCCCTCGGGCGAGGCCGCCTTGGTGGCCGGTACTGGCGGGAGTTATCACCCCCTGTGCTTTGGTTCGAGGGAATACGACTCAGGGGGCTCTTCTTCTACTACTGTCACCCAGGCAGGACCTTGTCAACGACGAGAAATGGGTGGCAATGAATGAAATATACATCGTGTCTAACAATCAAGTAAATTCTTACTACCTTAACTATGTTGCGTTGGTTGAATTACGTAACTATTACTCACAGGCATTTATACAGTCTCCATGTCATGTCCAGCGTGATATAGACAACGAGGAATTTCGGCTTCAGGAAAGGTACTCGATTATGTTTTAACGGCTGGAATTTGTAATGTTAGTTATCATAGTCAATCTAAAGATTTCCAATGGTCATGTACATTGTAGGTGTGAAAATCAATGCCTCACATGTAATAAGAGGTAACGTTACCTTTCGTTTGAATTCCACAAAACCTGCATATATAGCACAAATGAGCATTCATATGAATTGAAAATGAATAAGACTTAGTATTTCCCCTCAAAACTGTCAACACCTAAACATTCATCTGACTGATCCCCCCCCTCTCCCCTCCCCCCACTGCACACACATCGAACACTTCAGGTTTAGAATATGGTTTTGAGGTTTTCTCACACATATATCTTTTAAGAAGCATTTTTTGGCACTAATGTCTATTGCCGAAAATCGGCACGGCAGAGGGTCCCCTTTTTGGATAAACAAGTTCTGCTTCAATGTCGAGCTGTTATTTCATCGGGTTTTACTGTCAACGTTTTTGCATAAGCCAGGTAACGAACCCCCCTTAAGATTAACTTCAACAACGACATACATCATAGACTGTAGAACTCTCTGATATTAACAGTGTCAGCGTAGTGTTCCAGCTGTCTCTCCTTCAGTGATTGGTCATTCGACCCCGCCATTTTAAACTAAGACGAGCATTCTCATTGGATCACTATTTATAGGAGCCACCCCAATCTTCATACACAATCACGTGACTGTCTCATTTGACCGATGACACAGCGCGGCCTCCTTTTTGATTTCAAAATCTGCCGTCTAACTGGGAAAATGTTGTTGTTGCTGCATCAGCCAGTCATTGGCTCTCCGTGGAAGGGTCCAATACTATAGGCTACATACATCACATCACTTTTATTTTGTGTGCGTATACTGCATCATGGGATTTATGTTCTCATATTTTACAGGGTTTTGTGTGATCGGTACTTTTACTTCGCATCTTCCAAACGATGAGGCCATTTCTGCCGTGAAGAGACTAATAGACTGTGCTGTGCAAAATCACAAAGTCATTCCTAATGTCGTCCTCAAGGGCCACCGGGATGTGAGAGCCACAGAATGCCCTGGGCAAAAATTGTACAACCTCATCAAAACATGGCCGCACTTCGGCTAGCCACCGACTTGCAAGTGCCCCTCTGACTTCGTTTGTCAATAATATACACTTTGTTATGGTGTACTTCTAAAATCGCTTGCTTTTCCTTTCCATGTTTACTTAAATGAGAACTTTAAGGCGAGAAATTGTTATCTACAGAGCCACACTGATTACAAAGTTAACGTGACATCATATATTGCAAACAGGAATTTTTTTGATTTTTTTAATTTACTGAACTTACTTTGCAAAGCTGCGCGATGGATAAACGAATTATTATCTTACATGAAATATAGGTTTGGGCAGTTCTAATCAGGAAAAAGCTAAAAGGAATTGAAGAAGAACGGTGAAAACGCAGCTGTTCTGTTAGGCCTGGTACACACGAACAAGTTTTTCTTGACAAATGAGATCAAATTTATGGAAGTCTGTAGTGGTTATACTTTTTTTACAAGCTTGTATTATAGACGATGACCGTATCAGAGGAGGATATAGCGAATGGCCGTAACAGTCTTCCACAAATTTGGTCTTGTCAAGGAAAACTGGAACGCGTGAACCAGGCCTTACACCCTTATGTCCGCCATATTCGAATTTACCCATAGGCTTAGAATGAGCTCATGCGATAATATATAAAGCCACAAAGCTTAAGATCTCCATTCGTCTATTTTCTGGAGCAGATTCTGCCCCCTTTCACCACCCCGCCAATCCAGGCTAGACCAGGATTTGTTATTATACAATGACGCTATAACCAAGGAACTAAGGAACAATTAACTGCCAGTCCTAATCGGCGTTCAAGTACTGCATCTTCAATTAGTCATTCATAGTTGAAGAGACTATTCTTTGTGATATATGGCCTTTCGTCTCTCATGGACTCTTACGTATAATCAAGAATATTCTTCAACTTTTAAGGAATTTCATGGACTTTTGATAAAAGCACTCAGAGCAATGTATGAATTAAGCAGGTGGAGTAACTTCCTTTAGGGCCTTCCTTAGGACTCTTGGGTGTTTCGGTGAAGGGCGAGTGCATAAGAGTGTAGCGTAATCCCCTTCGCATCTGTAGCACATACAACTAAATCCATTGTCCAAGGACAACTTTAGGGTCTACCTGTACATACAAATACTGAACATTTCAAGCCCTACCTGGCAGATTTTCGCGTTCTCACCTGGCAGTTAAGGCGAGAATGCGAGAATACGACGAGAAAACAGTCAATTCTCGCGTTCTCGCATTAGAGCCTCATGTGGCAGGCGAGAATGCGAGGGAGCGAGAATGCGAGGGCAAGAATGTGAGGACGAGAACGCGACTGATCTCGGGTTTTGGCCTCGCATTCTTGCCAATGCCTCATATTCTCCCGCTATAAACCTGTTGTGTTCAAAGGGTGCACTCCACACTTGCCATGATTTGGCAAGGTCGCCCGATTTTGACAACATGGTAAGTAGTAGGTAGCCCGCATTTCGAGCAACGTTTTCCAGGGAGGTAACTCTTGGTGCCCTTTTTCTGCCGGGGGGCGCCACCAGTCCCGTATGACGTCACTTCCGGTCTGGGTGAATGGAGCGTGACCTGTGCACTGTATGACGTCACTTCCGGTCTGGGTGAATGGGGCGTGACCTGTGAACATGATAGGATATGTACTGACCTGTCTGTGGGGACTCAATGTCGTTCATCTCCGTGTCTTTTCGGTGAGAGGAACATGTACTGGGATTTTTCCCACAATGTCGTTCACCTCCGTGTTTCTTCGGTCAGGTCCGTGTCTTTTCGGTGAGGTCCGTGGGAACATGATAGGAGATTGCAACATTGTTGCACGTTCGCTACAATGTTGCGAAGATGTCACGGAGATCACCGAATCGGAGGTGCCCGAAGAGACACGGAGATCCCCGAAGGGGGCGAGAGGGGTCCCTAGTGTACCGATGGGGTTGTATGAGGTATCAATGTGAAGCATTCGTGAAGGGGCATCTGATGGGGTGTGTGTGGGGTTGAAATATGGTCATTCTGCGCATGCGCGGTAGACCAAGGGTATGGAAATAGACGTTTTGGGGTCTAGGGGAGCCCCTAGTGGTCCGATGGGGTCGTATGAGGTATCAATGTGAAGCCTATGTGAGGGGGCATCCGAGGGGCTGGGTGTGGGGTTGGAATATGGTTATTCTGCGCATGCGCGGTAGACCAAGGGTATGGAAATAGCCGTTTTGGGATCTAGGGGAGCCCCTAATGGACCGATGGGGTCGAGTGAGGTATCAATGTGAAGCCTATGTGAGGGGGCATCCGATGGGCTGGGTGTGGGGTTGGAATATGGTCATTCTGCGCATGCGCGGTAGACCAAGGGTATGGAAATAGCCGTTTTGGGGTTTAGGGCAGCCACTAATGGACCGATGGGATCGAGTGAGGTATCCATGTGAAGCCTATGTGAGGGGTCATCCCACTGGGTGGATGTGGGGTCGGAATATCGTCATTCTGCGCATGCAAAATAGACAAAGGGTATGAAAATAGACGTTTTGGGATGTAGGTGAGCCACTAATGAGCCGATGGAATATCGAAATAGACGTATTGGGGTTTAGGTGGGCCCCTATTGGGCCGATGGGATCGAGTGAGGTATCCATGTGAAGCAGTCGTGAGGGAGTATCCGACGGGGTGGGTGTGACGTGGAACTGACGTCATTCTGCGCATGTGCAGTAGAGAAAGTGTATGGAAATAGACATTTTGGCGCCGACAGGGGTCACTATGGGTCCGATGGAGTCGTATGAGGTCTTATGTTGAAGCTCTTGTGAAGCAGCAACCGATTGGACTCAGGATTCGTCCGTGTTCAAGGGTCTGCGCATGCGCAGTCTGGTCGTAGTATAGAAAGCAGGCATGTTGGGGGATGCGTGGGTGTGTGTGTGTGTGTGTGACCCACCACTAGGGGTCCATGGTTGGGGTTGGGTGGTGGTGTGGGTTCTGCGCACAGACGTCACTTTCGGGTTTCACTAAAACTACCTTCGAACACAGAAGAGTTCCAATGTTCCCCTTAGACGTAGGACCCGGCCCGGGCCCGCAGCGCGCGCGGGTTATCCGGCCGCAGCGCGCGCGCGCGCGTTATCCGGAAGTGCGCGGCATCACCGGAAGTGCGCGGATGAACTTTGGGCGCGCGAATTTCATTCGAGCCTATCAGAGCCTGTTTACAGCCACCGGTCAAATCAACCAGGACGAAGGGAATATGATCAGTCGGGAGGGCTACGGGAACGGATACACGTTGTTCTGTTTCGATCTGACCCCCACCTTAGAGAACGACCATCAGCTGGCCCTCGCCAAGCAAGGCAATTTACGGTAGGAAATCCACTTTGCACGAGCCCTGCGGAGCACCGTCAATGTGATCTGCTACGCCGAGTTTGACAATATCATTCAAGTGGACAAAGCGCGCAACGTCCTGTGTGACTTCTCCACCTAACATGGATACAGACCAGATAACCACCGTGCTGGAGAATGACCCAGAGACACGTATGGTCTTTCAAGGGGTGTTCGCCCGAGATGTGTTCCCATTAAACCGTTTGTATCCTGCTGCTTACGTTCTCAACACGGACCCGATGGATCGGCCCGGTGAACATTGTGTGGGCGTGTACTTGACAGAACAGCAGGGGGAATACTTTGACCCTTACGGCCTGCCACCCCTCCATCCCGATTTAACAGACTTCATGGATCAAGGCACAGAGACGTGGTGTTGGAACAGTCAAACCTGACCAGTAGCGTGTGTGGACAATATTGCTTGTTTTACCTGTACCATCGATGCCGGGGAAGACCCTTATCTACCATCGTACAGATGTTTGACGAGTACCCCAAGGCCGAGGACCGCGATGTACTCGTATATGACTGGGCCGCCGATCATTTCAATGTACAAGCCCCGTTTTGGGCTTAAGTTCTTTCAATGTACAAGCCCCCCTGTTCTGGGCTTAAGTTTACAAGCCCCCTGTTCTGGGCTTCAGTTCTTCAATGTACAAGCCCTCTGTTCTGGGCTTCAGTTTTCACGTGGTTGTTCTCACGTTCTTGTTGTTCACTGAATAAAAAAATGAGATCTCACCCAGAAAAACCCTGTCTTGTGTGTTTTCTGTATGAGCATAATGCATGAAAGCTATAACAGACATGTGGGGATTCGGTGAAACTGGCTTCGAACACCGTGGAGAAAGTAGCCCATCAGTGGCCTAGGATAATCCGAACTTCACCCGCGCAGGCTGCGGCCGGAGTAACCCGCGCGCGCTGCGGCCGGGGCGGGGCGGAGCGGGGCCGGGCCGGGCCGGGCCGGAAAAACCCCCGGAGGTTGAACATCCGGACCCCTACGTCTAAGGGGAACATTTGAACTCTTCTGTGTTCGAAGGTAGTTTTAGTGAAACCCGAAAGTGACGTCTGTGCGCAGAACCCACACCACCACCCAACCCCAACCATGGACCCCTAGTGGTGGGTCACACACACACACACACACCCACGCATCCTCCAACATGCCTGCTTTCTATACTACGACCAGACTGCGCATGCGCAGACCCATGAACACGGACGAACCCTGTGTCCAATCGGATGCTGCTTCACAAGAGCTTCAACATAAGACCTCATACGACTCCATCGGGTCCATAGTGACCCCTGTCGGCGCCAAAATGTCTATTTCCATAAACTTTCTCTACTAAGCATGCGCAGAATGACTCCAGTTCCACGTCACACCCACCCCGTCGGATACTCCCTCACGACTGCTTCACATGGATACCTCACTCGATCCCATCGGCCCAATAGGGGCCCACCTAAACCCCAACACGTCTATTTCGATATTCCATCGGCTCATTAGTGGCTCACCTACATCCCAAAACGTCTATTTTCATACCCTTTGTCTATTGCGCATGCGCAGAATGACGATATTCCGACCCCACATCCACCCAGTGGGATGCCCCCTCACATAGGCTTCACATGGATACCTCACTCGACCCCATCGGTCCATTAGGGACCCACCTAGATCCCAAAACGTCTATTTCCATACCCTTGGTCTACCGCGCATGCGCAGAATGACCATATTCCAACCCCACACCCAGCCCATCGGATGCCCCCTCACATAGGCTTCACATTGATACCTCACTCGACCCCATCGGTCCATTAGTGGCTCCCCTAGATCCCAAAACGGCTATTTCCATACACTTGGTCTACCGCGCATGCGCAGAATAACCATATTCTAACCCCACACCCAGCCCCTCGGATGCCCCCTCACATAGGCTTCACATTGATACCTCATACGTCCCCATCGGACCACTAGGGGCTCCCCTAGACCCCAAAACGTCTATTTCCATACCCTTGGTCTACCGCGCATGCGCAGAATGACCATATTTCAACCCCACACACACCCCATCAGATGCCCCTTCACGAATACTTCACATTGATACCTCATACAACCCCATCGGTACACTAGGGACCCATCTCGGCCCCTTCGGGGATCTCCGTGTCTCTTCGGGCACCTCCGTGTCTCTTCGGTGATCTCCGTGACATCTTCGCAACATTGTAGCGAACGTGCAACAATGTTGCAATCTCCTATCATGTTCCCACGGACCTCACCGAAAAGACACGGACCTGACCGAAGAAACACGGAGGTGAACGACATTGTGGGAAAAACCCCAGTACATGTTCCTCTCACTGAAAAGACACGGAGATGAACGACATTGAGTCCCCACAGACAGGTCACGTCCCATTCACCCAGACCGGAAGTGACGTCATACAGTTCACAGGTCACGCTGCATTCACCCAGACCGGAAGTGACGTCATACGGGACTGGTGGCACCCCCTGGCAGAAAAAGGGGACCAAGAGTTACCTCCCTGGAAAACGTTGCTCGAAATGCGGGCTACCTACTACTATGGTATATCTTATGTCCTTTTTATTAACTGATATCTATAATACCATCCTGTTGGACATAACCATTCCTCCAAACGGACATATAACAATTGCTGGTTGATCACGCCTACGCGATGGCGATAAATGTTTTGCAAGAAACCAGTAGGTCGATCGCCTATTTCAAATGCCCGTGAGACAGGGAACACTTTCACATGCAAACAAAAAATCATTTTGTATGTTTTTCTGGGTGGTGGGTCCAATTTGACACATTTTCATACATTTTATTCAGAAAAGTTTTTCAGAAAAGTTTAAAGAGGTTTAAGAAGGATTCCAATTTCAATAGTTCACTTATCTCCTGAAATAATGCCCATTCAGAAAATGTATACTTTTACAGGGTTTTTGTTGAAGATTTTACAACTATCTATGGCCAAAGAGCCGAATCCATGTCTGTTTTCAACCGCACATAATTTAGATGTGGAGCGCACCCAAAGGGCGACGATGCGAGAAAGCGAGTGGTCGCTATCGTTTTCTATAGTAAATCCTAATCTGTTAGCTCTCACACCAGCTCAACATCTATTTCTGATAATTCCTCGCCATTCAGAATGATTGGTTTACTACTATGACCTCTATTCTCATTTACATGCGCTGAATAAATGAGGAACTTTGGCCTCTATACCAATTTGCAACTCTAGTAAACCTGAGAGTAGTAGGGAAAGGACGGGACGAGCGCAGTTTTCCAGGGAGGTAACTCTTGGTCCCCTTTTTTCCAGGTTAAAGGTATAGGGGACGCCACATCGCCTTTCACCTCTGTGGCGTCTGTGGCGCCAGGGGGCGCCACCAGCTCAAGGTCACGTGGAGGTCAAAAGTAGTTCCGGCAACCTTTAACCTTTGTATTCTTCCGCGGTCTGGTGGTGATGCCGTCACTTCCGCGGACAGAAAGTAGTCCCATTTCAACCAAGTGACTTCCAATGTTAATGTATACGGCGAATGCCTAAAACAGTATGGGAATAGACGTTTTGTGACTGGGGTGGGTCCCTAGTGGACCGAATGGGTCGAGTAAGGTATCAAAGTGAAGCGCTCCTCGAGGGCCATTCAGTCATGGGTGGGTGCATGTAAAATTAGGATTTTTTTCCGAAACTATAAAAAGCGAAACACGGACTTTACGCTTAAACTAGGGGAAAACCCCTATCAACTCTAGCCAAAAGGGCCAATATCGGTCTCCGGGCTTATCGGGGCCTGCCTATCAAGTCAATGGGGTGGGTGCATGTAAAATTAGGATTTGTTCCCGAAACTATAAAAAGCGGAACACGGACTTTACCCCTAAACTAGGGGAAAACCCCTATCAACCCTAGCCAAAAGGGCTAATATCGGTCCCCGGGCTTATCGGGGCCTGCCTATCAAGTCAATGGGGTGGGTGCATGTAAAATTAGGATTTTTTCCCGAAACTATAAAAAGCGGAACACGGACTTTACCGCTAAAATAGGGGAAACCCCCTATCAACCCTAGCCAAAAGGGCTAATATCGGTCCTCGGGCTTATCGGGGCCTGCCTATCAAGTCAATGGGGTGGGTGCATGTAAAATTAGGATTTTTTCCCGAAACTATAAAAAAGCGGAACACGGACTTTACCCCTACAATAGGGTCTGTATTATACAATATAAGGGAAAATGCCTGTATGGGGTATGGGGATGGTCAATTTTTTTCGTGGGCTTTACTATGGCTTGTGGGGTCTCGTTTTTCTCGTTTCGCCAAGAAAATGACAATGGGAAGGGTCCCGGAGCGAATCGGTGAAATTTTGGGGAAAAGTCTCCGAGGTCTGTATATAGGCCTATAGGCTGGCTATATGGCGGTATAGGTTCAACCTCGGAAATTCACACACGTTCATTGTGATATGGGTTGCTTGGATTTGTTTTTCACGTCTCGTCATTTAGAACACGATGGGAAGGGTCCCGGAGCGAAACGGTGAAATTTTTTGAAAAGTACCATAGAGCCCATATAGCTCTATACTGGCTATGGGGATATAGGTCCATCCTGGGAAATTCACACACGTTCATTGTGATATGGGTTGTGGGGTCTTGTTTTTCTCGTCTCGTCATTTAGAGCACGATGGGAAGGGTCCCGGAGCGAAACGGTGAAATTTTTGGAAAAAGCTCACCGAGGCCTGGGTAGGCCCATAGGCTGGCTATGGGGTATAGGTCCAACCTGGGAAATTCACACACGTTCATTGTGATATGGGTTGTATGGTCTTGTTTTTCACGTCTCGTCATTTAGAACACGATGGGAGGGGTCCCGGAGCGAAGCGGTGAAATTTTCGGAAAACGTTCACCGAGGCCTGGGTAGACCCATAGGCCTATACTGCATGGCTATGGAGGTATAGGTCCATACGGGGTGAACGTTTTGGGGTCTAGGTGAGCCCTTTATGATCCTATGGTGTCGTGTGAGGTCTTATTTTGAAGCTCCCGTGGAGTTTGTAATGTATCAACTGATGGTTCGTCCGTGTGCAATAGTCTGCGCATGCGCAGTCTGGCCGTAGTATAGAAAGCAGGCATGTTGGGGGGTATGTGCGGGGAGTGTTTGGGGTAGAGATGGACCACTATGGGTCCAAATGGGTTGTGGGAGGTGTCAAAGTGAAGCTTGATTGATTGATTGATTGATTGTTTATTCACCAATACCAACGTATATAAATATATGTACATATTACAACTGGATACATAATTAAATACTGGCGGGAATAAAGCCCCATGGGGCTTGTTCTATCCCTGAGAAGAGATTAAAGATGGCATTTCTGTTGACGGAGTCATACATGGGTCAGAATTAACTCCTGCTGTGAAACTGGTTAGTTATTGATAAGATAGGATTTGAGTTTAGATTTAAAGAGAGATGTGGATAAAATTTCTTTGAACGAGGAGGGCAGTTTATTCCACTCTCGTGGTCCAGCTATTTTGACTGTGTAGTATGATACATTGGATAAGTAAAATGGCCTGTATAGGTTGAAACGACAACCACGTGTGTTATAACGATTTATTGATGATTGTTTTCTGAAGTAGATTTGGAAAATTTTTGGCAATTGATTTGGGTTATGAAAAACTTTATGTGCTAGGAGAAGTGTTGAGTAGATATTCAACTTAGAAATATGAAGGATGTTCATCTTTTTAAATAGGGGTTCTGTGTGTTCGAGTTTTTTAGATAGAGTAATCAAACGTAAAGCCCTCTTCTGTAGCAAAAGCAATGGATTTAAATGAGTGACATAAGTATTTCCCCAGAGAATATTGCAATAAGACATGTATGGATAAATCAAAGAGTAATACAAAATATAGAGGGTTTTCTTGTTTATCGAGGTCTTAATACAGTTAATTACTCCTATATTTCTAGAGATCTTGTTACACATATACTTTATATGATCTGTCCAACTTGAAAATTATACCTAAAAATTTAAATTTTTCGACGATTACAACTTCTGTTCCCGCAATAGTCAACATTGGTAAATCAGTCACTTTTTGCTTGGTGTTTGGTTTAACTAACATGTATTTCGTTTTATTAATATTTAGTGATAACCGATTTGCACAGAACCACTTGTAGAATTTTTCCAATTCCTGTGTCATGGTAAGGAAAGCCTGTCTAGCATTTTTGCATGAGTAAATAGTACTCGTGTCATCTGCAAATAGTATGGTTTTAAGTAGGTTTGAGACACTACTCAGATCATTGATATAAATCAAAAAGAGGATCGGACCAAGGACTGACCCTTGAGGTACGCCGCAAGTAATCGGCAGTGCTGAAGAAGATATTCCATTGCGCAGATTGACCATATTCCAACCCCACACCCAGCCCATCGGATGCCCCCTCACATAGGCTTCACATTGATACCTCACTCGACCCCATCGGTCCATTAGTGGCTCCCCTAGATCCCAAAACGGCTATTTCCATACACTTGGTCTACCGCGCATGCGCAGAATAACCATATTCTAACCCCACACCCAGCCCCCCGGATGCCCCCTCACATAGGCTTCACATTGATACCTCATACGTCCCCATCGGACCACTAGGGGCTCCCCTAGACCCCAAAACGTCTATTTCCATACCCTTGGTCTACCGCGCATGCGCAGAATGACCATATTTCAACCCCACACACACCCCATCAGATGCCCCTTCACGAATACTTCACATTGATACCTCATACAACCCCATCGGTACACTAGGGACCCATCTCGGCCCCTTCGGGGATCTCCGTGTCTCTTCGGGCACCTCCGTGTCTCTTCGGTGATCTCCGTGACATCTTCGCAACATTGTAGCGAACGTGCAACAATGTTGCAATCTCCTATCATGTTCCCACGGACCTCACCGAAAAGACACGGACCTGACCGAAGAAACACGGAGGTGAACGACATTGTGGGAAAAACCCCAGTACATGTTCCTCTCACTGAAAAGACACGGAGATGAACGACATTGAGTCCCCACAGACAGGTCACGTCCCATTCACCCAGACCGGAAGTGACGTCATACAGTTCACAGGTCACGCTGCATTCACCCAGACCGGAAGTGACGTCATACGGGACTGGTGGCACCCCCTGGCAGAAAAAGGGGACCAAGAGTTACCTCCCTGGAAAACGTTGCTCGAAATGCGGGCTACCTACTACTATGGTATATCTTATGTCCTTTTTATTAACTGATATCTATAATACCATCCTGTTGGACATAACCATTCCTCCAAACGGACATATAACAATTGCTGGTTGATCACGCCTACGCGATGGCGATAAATGTTTTGCAAGAAACCAGTAGGTCGATCGCCTATTTCAAATGCCCGTGAGACAGGGAACACTTTCACATGCAAACAAAAAATCATTTTGTATGTTTTTCTGGGTGGTGGGTCCAATTTGACACATTTTCATACATTTTATTCAGAAAAGTTTTTCAGAAAAGTTTAAAGAGGTTTAAGAAGGATTCCAATTTCAATAGTTCACTTATCTCCTGAAATAATGCCCATTCAGAAAATGTATACTTTTACAGGGTTTTTGTTGAAGATTTTACAACTATCTATGGCCAAAGAGCCGAATCCATGTCTGTTTTCAACCGCACATAATTTAGATGTGGAGCGCACCCAAAGGGCGACGATGCGAGAAAGCGAGTGGTCGCTATCGTTTTCTATAGTAAATCCTAATCTGTTAGCTCTCACACCAGCTCAACATCTATTTCTGATAATTCCTCGCCATTCAGAATGATTGGTTTACTACTATGACCTCTATTCTCATTTACATGCGCTGAATAAATGAGGAACTTTGGCCTCTATACCAATTTGCAACTCTAGTAAACCTGAGAGTAGTAGGGAAAGGACGGGACGAGCGCAGTTTTCCAGGGAGGTAACTCTTGGTCCCCTTTTTTCCAGGTTAAAGGTATAGGGGACGCCACATCGCCTTTCACCTCTGTGGCGTCTGTGGCGCCAGGGGGCGCCACCAGCTCAAGGTCACGTGGAGGTCAAAAGTAGTTCCGGCAACCTTTAACCTTTGTATTCTTCCGCGGTCTGGTGGTGATGCCGTCACTTCCGCGGACAGAAAGTAGTCCCATTTCAACCAAGTGACTTCCAATGTTAATGTATACGGCGAATGCCTAAAACAGTATGGGAATAGACGTTTTGTGACTGGGGTGGGTCCCTAGTGGACCGAATGGGTCGAGTAAGGTATCAAAGTGAAGCGCTCCTCGAGGGCCATTCAGTCATGGGTGGGTGCATGTAAAATTAGGATTTTTTTCCGAAACTATAAAAAGCGAAACACGGACTTTACCCCTAAACTAGGGGAAAACCCCTATCAACTCTAGCCAAAAGGGCCAATATCGGTCTCCGGGCTTATCGGGGCCTGCCTATCAAGTCAATGGGGTGGGTGCATGTAAAATTAGGATTTGTTCCCGAAACTATAAAAAGCGGAACACGGACTTTACCCCTAAACTAGGGGAAAACCCCTATCAACCCTAGCCAAAAGGGCTAATATCGGTCCCCGGGCTTATCGGGGCCTGCCTATCAAGTCAATGGGGTGGGTGCATGTAAAATTAGGATTTTTCCCGAAACTATAAAAAGCGGAACACGGACTTTACCCCTAAAATAGGGGAAAACCCCTATCAACTCTAGCCAAAAGGGCTAATATCGGTCCCCGGGCTTATCGGGGCCTGCCTATCAAGTCAATGGGGTGGGTGCATGTAAAATTAGGATTTTTTCCCGAAACTATAAAAAAGCGGAACACGGACTTTACCCCTACAATAGGGGTCTGTATTATACAATATAAGGGAAAATGCCTGTATGGGGTATGGGGATGGTCAATTTTTTTCGTGGGCTTTACTATGGCTTGTGGGGTCTCGTTTTTCTCGTTTCGCCAAGAAAATGACAATGGGAAGGGTCCCGGAGCGAATCGGTGAAATTTTGGGGAAAAGTCACCGAGGTCTGTATATAGGCCTATAGGCTGGCTATATGGCGGTATAGGTTCAACCTCGGAAATTCACACACGTTCATTGTGATATGGGTTGCTTGGATTTGTTTTTCACGTCTCGTCATTTAGAACACGATGGGAAGGGTCCCGGAGCGAAACGGTGAAATTTTTTGAAAAGTACCATAGAGCCCATATAGCTCTATACTGGCTATGGGGATATAGGTCCATCCTGGGAAATTCACACACGTTCATTGTGATATGGGTTGTGGGGTCTTGTTTTTCTCGTCTCGTCATTTAGAACACGATGGGAAGGGTCCCGGAGCGAAACGGTGAATTTTTTGGAAAAAGCTCACCGAGGCCTGGGTAGGCCCATAGGCTGGCTATGGGGTATAGGTCCAACCTGGGAAATTCACACACGTTCATTGTGATATGGGTTGTATGGTCTTGTTTTTCACATCTCGTCATTTAGAACACGATGGGAGGGGTCCCGGAGCGAAGCGGTGAAATTTTCGGAAAGCGTTCACCGAGGCCTGGGTAGACCCATAGGCCTACTGCATGGCTATGGAGGTATAGGTCCATACGGGGTGAACGTTTTGGGGTCTAGGTGAGCCCTTTATGATCCTATGGTGTCGTATGAGGTCTTATTTTGAAGCTCCCGTGGAGTTTGTAATGTATCAACTGATGGTTCGTCCGTGTGCAAAGTCTGCGCATGCGCAGTCTGGCCGTAGTATAGAAAGCAGGCATGTTGGGGGGTATGTGCGGGGAGTGTTTGGGGTAGAGATGGACCACTATGGGTCCAAATGGGTTGTGGGAGGTGTCAAAGTGAAGCTTGATTGATTGATTGATTGATTATACTGCATGGCTATGGAGGTATAGGTCCATACGGGGTGAACGTTTTGGGGTCTAGGTGAGCCCTTTATGATCCTATGGTGTCGTATGAGGTCTTATTTTGAAGCTCCCGTGGAGTTTGTAATGTATCAACTGATGGTTCGTCCGTGTGCAATAGTCTGCGCATGCGCAGTCTGGCCGTAGTATAGAAAGCAGGCATGTTGGGGGGTATGTGCGGGGAGTGTTTGGGGTAGAGATGGACCACTATGGGTCCAAATGGGTTGTGGGAGGTGTCAAAGTGAAGCTTGATTGATTGATTGATTGATTGTTTATTCACCAATACCAACGTATATAAATATATGTACATATTACAACTGGATACATAATTAAATTCTTGGGGGAATAAAGCCCCATGGGGCTTGTTCTATCCCTGAGAAGAGATTAAAGATGGCATTTCTGTTGACGGAGTCATACATGGGTCAGAATTAACTCCTGCTGTGAAACTGGTTAGTTATTGATAAGATAGGATTTGAGTTTAGATTTAAAGAGAGATGTGGATAAAATTTCTTTGAACGAGGAGGGCAGTTTATTCCACTCTCGTGGTCCAGCTATTTTGACTGAGTAGTATGATACATTGGATAAGTAAAATGGCCTGTATAGGTTGAAACGACAACCACGTGTGTTATAACGATTTATTGATGATTGTTTTCTGAAGTAGATTTGGAAAATTTTTGGCAATTGATTTGGGTTATGAAAAACTTTATGTGCTAGGAGAAGTGTTGAGTAGATATTCAACTTAGAAATATGAAGGATGTTCATCTTTTTAAATAGGGGTTCTGTGTGTTCGAGTTTTTTAGATAGAGTAATCAAACGTAAAGCCCTCTTCTGTAGCAAAAGCAATGGATTTAAATGAGTGACATAAGTATTTCCCCAGAGAATATTGCAATAAGACATGTATGGATAAATCAAAGAGTAATACAAAATATAGAGGGTTTTCTTGTTTATCGAGGTCTTAATACAGTTAATTACTCCTATATTTCTAGAGATCTTGTTACACATATACTTTATATGATCTGTCCAACTTAGTCGATTGTTGAAAATTATACCTAAAAATTTAAATTTTTCGACGATTACAACTTCTGTTCCCGCAATAGTCAACATTGGTAAATCAGTCACTTTTTGCTTGGTGTTTGGTTTAACTAACATGTATTTCGTTTTATTAATATTTAGTGATAACCGATTTGCACAGAACCACTTGTAGAATTTTTCCAATTCCTGTGTCATGGTAAGGAAAGCCTGTCTAGCATTTTTGCATGAGTAAATAGTACTCGTGTCATCTGCAAATAGTATGGTTTTAAGTAGGTTTGAGACACTACTCAGATCATTGATATAAATCAAAAAGAGGATCGGACCAAGGACTGACCCTTGAGGTACGCCGCAAGTAATCGGCAGTGCTGAAGAAGATATTCCATTGCGCAGATTGACCATATTCCAACCCCACACCCAGCCCATCGGATGCCCCCTCACATAGGCTTCACATTGATACCTCACTCGACCCCATCGGTCCATTAGTGGCTCCCCTAGATCCCAAAACGGCTATTTCCATACACTTGGTCTACCGCGCATGCGCAGAATAACCATATTCTAACCCCACACCCAGCCCCTGGGATGCCCCCTCACATAGGCTTCACATTGATACCTCATACGTCCCCATCGGACCACTAGGGGCTCCCCTAGACCCCAAAACGTCTATTTCCATACCCTTGGTCTACCGCGCATGCGCAGAATGACCATATTTCAACACCACACACACCCCATCAGATGCCCCTTCACGAATACTTCACATTGATACCTCATACAACCCCATCGGTACACTAGGGACCCATCTCGGCCCCTTCGGGGATCTCCGTGTCTCTTCGGGCACCTCCGTGTCTCTTCGGTGATCTCCGTGACATCTTCGCAACATTGTAGCGAACGTGCAACAATGTTGCAATCTCCTATCATGTTCCCACGGACCTCACCGAAAAGACACGGACCTGACCGAAGAAACACGGAGGTGAACGACATTGTGGGAAAAACCCCAGTACATGTTCCTCTCACTGAAAAGACACGGAGATGAACGACATTGAGTCCCCACAGACAGGTCACGTCCCATTCACCCAGACCGGAAGTGACGTCATACAGTTCACAGGTCACGCTGCATTCACCCAGACCGGAAGTGACGTCATACGGGACTGGTGGCACCCCCTGGCAGAAAAAGGGGACCAAGAGTTACCTCCCTGGAAAACGTTGCTCGAAATGCGGGCTACCTACTACTATGGTATATCTTATGTCCTTTTTATTAACTGATATCTATAATACCATCCTGTTGGACATAACCATTCCTCCAAACGGACATATAACAATTGCTGGTTGATCACGCCTACGCGATGGCGATAAATGTTTTGCAAGAAACGAGTAGGTCGATCGCCTATTTCAAATGCCCGTGAGACAGGGAACACTTTCACATGCAAAAAAAATAAATCATTTTGTATGTTTTTCTGGGTGGTGGGTCCAATTTGACACATTTTCATACATTTTATTCAGAAAAGTTTTTCAGAAAAGTTTAAGGAGGTTTAAGAAGGATTCCAATTTCAATAGTTCACTTATCTCCTGAAATAATGCCCATTCAGAAAATATATACTTTTACAGGGTTTTTGTTGAAGATTTTACAACTATCTATGGCCAAAGAGCCGAATCCATGTCTGTTTTCAACCGCACATAATTTAGATGTGGAGCGCACCCAAAGGGCGACGATGCGAGAAAGCGAGTGGTCGCTATCGTTTTCTATAGTAAATCCTAATCTGTTAGCTCTCACACCAGCTCAACATCTATTTCTGATAATTCCTCGCCATTCAGAATGATTGGTTTACTACTATGACCTCTATTCTCATTTACATGCGCTGAATAAATGAGGAACTTTGGCCTCTATACCAATTTGCAACTCTAGTAAACCTGAGAGTAGTAGGGAAAGGACGGGACGAGCGCAGTTTTCCAGGGAGGTAACTCTTGGTCCCCTTTTTTCCAGGTTAAAGGTATAGGGGACGCCACATCGCCTTTCACCTCTGTGGCGTCTGTGGCGCCAGGGGGCGCCACCAGCTCAAGGTCACGTGGAGGTCAAAAGTAGTTCCGGCAACCTTTAACCTTTGTATTCTTCCGCGGTCTGGTGGTGATGCCGTCACTTCCGCGGACAGAAAGTAGTCCCATTTCAACCAAGTGACTTCCAATGTTAATGTATACGGCGAATGCCTAAAACAGTATGGGAATAGACGTTTTGTGACTGGGGTGGGTCCCTAGTGGACCGAATGGGTCGAGTAAGGTATCAAAGTGAAGCGCTCCTCGAGGGCCATTCAGTCATGGGTGGGTGCATGTAAAATTAGGATTTTTTTCCGAAACTATAAAAAGCGAAACACGGACTTTACGCTTAAACTAGGGGAAAACCCCTATCAACTCTAGCCAAAAGGGCCAATATCGGTCTCCGGGCTTATCGGGGCCTGCCTATCAAGTCAATGGGGTGGGTGCATGTAAAATTAGGATTTGTTCCCGAAACTATAAAAAGCGGAACACGGACTTTACCCCTAAACTAGGAGAAAACCCCTATCAACCCTAGCCAAAAGGGCTAATATCGGTCCCCGGGCTTATCGGGGCCTGCCTATCAAGTCAATGGGGTGGGTGCATGTAAAATTAGGATTTTTCTCCGAAACTATAAAAAGCGGAACACAGACTTTACCCCTAAAATAGGGGAAAACCCTATCAACCCTAGTCAAAAGGGCTAATATCGGTCCCCAGGCTTATCGGGGCCTGCCTATCAAGTCAATGGGGTGGGTGCATGTAAAATTAGGATTTTTTCCCGAAACTATAAAAAGCGGAACTCGGACTTTACCCCTACAATAGGGGTCTGTATTATACAATATAAGGGAAAATGCCTGTATGGGGTATGGGGATGGTCAATTTTTTTTCGTGGGCTTTACTATGGCTTGTGGGGTCTCGTTTTTCTCGTTTCGCCAAGAAAATGACAATGGGAAGGGTCCCGGAGCGAATCGGTGAAATTTTGGGGAAAAGTCACCGAGGTCTGTATATAGGCCTATAGGCTGGCTATATGGCGGTATAGGTTCAACCTCGGAAATTCACACACGTTCATTGTGATATGGGTTGCTTGGATTTGTTTTTCACGTCTCGTCATTTAGAACACGATGGGAAGGGTCCCGGAGCGAAACGGTGAAATTTTTTGAAAAGTACCATAGAGCCCATATAGCTCTATACTGGCTATGGGGATATAGGTCCATCCTGGGAAATTCACACACGTTCATTGTGATATGGGTTGTGGGGTCTTGTTTTTCTCGTCTCGTCATTTAGAACACGATGGGAAGGATCCCGGAGCGAAACGGTGAATTTTTTGGAAAAAGCTCACCGAGGCCTGGGTAGGCCCATAGGCTGGCTATGGGGTATAGGTCCAACCTGGGAAATTCACACACGTTCATTGTGATATGGGTTGTATGGTCTTGTTTTTCACGTCTCGTCATTTAGAACACGATGGGAGGGGTCCCGGAGCGAAGCGGTGAAATTTTCGGAAAACGTTCACCGAGGCCTGGGTAGACCCATAGGCCTATACTGCATGGCTATGGAGGTATAGGTCCATACGGGGTGAACGTTTTGGGGTCTAGGTGAGCCCTTTATGATCCTATGGTGTCGTATGAGGTCTTATTTTGAAGCTCCCGTGGAGTTTGTAATGTATCGACTCATGGTTCGTCCGTGTGCAAGAGTCTGCGCATGCGCAGTCTGGCCGTAGTATAGAAAGCAGGCATATTGGGGGGTATGTGGGGTGTGTGTTTGGGGTAGAGATGGACCACTATGGGTCCAAATGGATTATGGGAGGTGTCAAAGTGAAGCTTGTGTGGGGTAGAGTCAGAATGGCGTGTTTTTAAGTGCAAGTCGCGTCAATCTGCGCAAGCGCAGTTGGATGTAGTAAGTAAAGTGGCCATTTTGGGGGTGCATGGAGGTGTTTTTGGGGTAGAGAGGCACCATCCTTGGTCCGATTGTGTCGTGGGAGGTGTTATCTTGTAGCTCTCGGGGTGTACATCCCGATTTGAGGGATGTTCACGTCATCTGTGACGTCATCGGTGACGTCATCAGAAGGAGTAGTAGCGAAAGTGGGCGTTTTGGGGCAGTGAAGGAAGGTATTTGGTGTAGAGATGGACCATCCATATCTGTCACACATTATACCACATCTTTGTTGTGTTATACCACATCTGTCCTGCATTATACCATATATGTCCTGTATTATACCATACCTGTCCTATGTTATACAATATCTGTCCTGTATTATACCAAATCTGTCCTGTATTCTACCATATTTGTTCTCTATTATACCATATATGTCCTGTATTATACCAAATCTGCCCTGTATTATACAGTATCTGTCCTGTATTATACCATATCTGTGCTGTATTATACAATATCTGTCCTGTATTATACAATATCTGTCCAGTATTCTGCAATATATGTTCTGTATTATATCAAATCTGTCCTGTATTATACAGTATCTGTCCTGTATTGTACCATATATGTCCTGTATTATACCATATCTGCTCTGTATTATACAATATTTCTCCTCTATTATACCATATCTGTGCTGCATTATACCATATCTGTCCTGTATTGTACCATATATGTCCTGTATTATACCAAATCTGTGCCGTATTATACAATATTTGCCCTCTATTATACCATATCTGTGCTGTATTATACCATATCTGTCCTGAATTATACCATATCTGTGCTGTATTATGCAATATCTGTCCTGTGTTATACCATATCTGTGCTGTATTATACCAAATCTGTCCTGTTTTGTACCATATTTGTCCTATATTATGCCAAATCTGTCCTGTTTTGTACCATATTTGTCCTGTATTATACAGTATATGTTCTGTATTATACCAAATCTGTGCTGTATTATACAGTATCTGTCCTGTATGATACCAAATCTGTGCTGTATTATACAATATATGTTCTGTATTATACCAAATCTGTCCTGTATTATACGGTATATGTCCTGTATTATACCAAATCTGTGCTGTATTATATCATATCTGTTCTGTATTGTACCATATATGTCCTGTATTATACAATATATGTTCTGTATTGTACAATCGGATAGCCGTTGTCGTGAATAACAACAAGTTCAGCAATGTTCATACAGTTTATTATCCCCAATGTTACATCATACCCAGGCTGGGGGAGCCGCCCTGGGCATGTTTGGTATGTTCACAGCAAAACAAATTGAAATATCAAACACCATGTTTATTATTTAACGCACCGTCACATTAGGTACAAGTGTTTACTGAGCTCAAGTCAACGATCAGCATGTAGACATATAGAGTATGTACGGCATGTTATGGTATTCATCAGTGCATGGGTGAAGCATTCAGCTGATGGGGTGGTCGGTCAGCTTGGTAACGAAAAACGTAACATTGGTCACCTTCTCCACTGTCCACTTGGTGTTGGGGCGTTGTTGTTGGGCCCATTCCAAGGGATCCACGGTGTCCAGTTTCTCCAGCATCGTCTCTAGCGACACCCGGTTAATGATGGTAAACGGTTGGTCAAATACCTGGATGTTCCTGCTCGGATAAAAGTATCGAACTTGGACTGTCTCCTTATGCTGCAGCACATAACCAAACGCCAGATTCAATCTGAAGGCCGTAGTTTGGTCGTTGAAGATGGCTTCCACGTAGCTACGTAGACGGGCGAGGTCGGTCAGTCGGAAATTGTAGATATCTTGAATAGGGCGATGACGGTTGAAACATTGCCGTATCATGGACCAATGGCGCCGATAGATGTCACTCACTGGATGGGCGTCCTGTAAGAGATCGCTAGGAACATTTATGGGCTCGTCCAGAAAATGTTCGATGTTGTCAGGCGTATGACTCGAAACCGTAACGGTGGGGTCCGGCTGGATATCCAGGCTCTTCTGAACTGTGGGTATAGGCGGGCTCTCCGTCATCGCATCCCCAGTGGCGTTCGTCTCCCCGGGCTCATCTTCACTGGGTCTGACCTTCCGCGGCTCCTCTTCAGTGGAAAGTTGTCGCCCAAACTGTAGAGACGGGGCATGAATCAAACGCTGATGGCGTCTTAACTGACTGCGTCGTTTGAAGAGTTGACCACAATCCTTACAGTGTTCCGTCGCGCCCTCGTGGAATGAGCGTTCGTGGCGCAGTAAAGGATCCTTCCGATTAAATGACCGTGCGCAGGTTATACAAGTATACCGTGCATCGTTGTGGGTGGAGGCCTTGTGGCGGTGCAAGTCGTGCAGACGAGTAAACTGCTTCTGGCAAGTTGTGCAAGTGAACATCTTGGTGGTTGACAGAGTGTCTGATGAAACGGCCAGGCCGCTTCCCTTTTATAGCACGCTAGCTGGTGATCTATTTTTAGCACACTCAGTTCAACTATCCTCCGTGTCTCTTCGGTCACCTCCGTGTCTTTTCGGTGACGTCCGTGACTTTTCGGGCACCTCCGTGTCTCTTCGGTAACCTCCGTGACATCTTCGGTCACCTCCGTGTCTCTTCGGTGACCTCCGTGACATCTTCGGTAACCTCCGTGTCTCTTCGGGCACCTCCGTGACATCTTCGGTCACCTCCGTGTCTCTTCGGTCACCTCCGTAACTACCCGGCTGTTCCCGTGTAAACCCGGATGGATCTCCGTGTCTCTTCGGTGACCTCCGTGACATCTTCGGTCACCTCCGTGTCTCTTCGGTGACCTCCGTGACATCTTCGGTCATCTCCGTGTCTCTTCGGTTACCTCCGTACCGTCAACGATCAGCATGTAGACATATAGAGTATGTACGGCATGTTATGGTATTCATCAGTGCATGAGTGACGCATTCAGCCGATGGGGGTGGTCGGTCAGCTTGGTAACGAAAAACGTAACATTGGTCACCCTCTCTACGACCCATTGTGTGTTGGGGCGTTGTTGTTGGGCCCATTCCAAGGGATCCACGGTGTCCAGTTTCTCCAGCATCGCCTCTAGCGACGCCTGGTTAATGATGGTAAACGGTTGGTCAAATACCCGGATGTTACTGCTCGAGTAAAAATATCGGGCTTGGTCTGTGTCCTTATGCTGTAGCACATAACCAAACGCCAGATTCAACTTGAAGGCCGTAGTTTGATCGTTGAAGATGGCTTCCACGTAGCTGCGTAGACGGGCGAGGTCGGTCAGTCGGAAATGGTAGATATCTTGAATAGGGCGATGACGGTTGAAACAGAGCCGGATCATGGGCCAATGGCGCCGATAGATGTCACTCATTGGATGGTCTCCGTGTAACAGATCGCTAGGAACATTTATGGGTTCGTCCACGAAGTGTACTTTGCCCTCCACGTCGTACAAAATCTGGCCCAAGGTCTTGTCGTCGGAATTTGACTGTTGAATTAGGGAGACATCATGATCGGCCCTCGTGCGATGGGTGGGAGTTCCCCCTGTCTCGATATTGGTGCCTCCGGGCTCTTCTACCTGAAAACGTGGCTGCGGAACAGGGTGTCGTGTGCGTTGGTGTCGCAGCAACTGACTGGTCAGTTTGAAAAGCCGACCACATTCTTCGCATGGACGCTTGGGTACTTCATGGCGTGCACGTGTGTAGCGCTGTAAATGATCCGGGCGCTGAAACGACAGTGTACATATCGTACAGTTATACCGGGCGGTTCCTTCGTGCTTGGTAGCCTCATGGCGGCGCAAGTCGTGCAGACGAGTGAATGATTTCGAGCACGTAGTACAAGTGAACATCTTGGTGGTTGACAGAGTGTCTGATGAAACGGCCAGGCCCTTCCCTTTTATAGCACGCTAGCTGGTATCATGTTCGGGCACCTCCGTGTCTCTTCGGTGATCTCCGTGACATCTTCGGTGACCTCCGTGTCTCTTCGGGCACCTCCGTGACATCTTCGGTGACCTGCGTGACATCTCAGGGCACCTCCGTGTCTCTTCGGCCACCTCCGTGTCTTTTCGGGAAGTGACCGAAGGAACTCGGAAGTGAACGACATTGTGGGAAAACCCCCACAGACAGGTCAGTACATGTGCTAACATGTTCACACTCCGTCACCGAAAAGACACGGACTGAAGATGGCGGACCTCGCCCGGTGGTGGTGGTGGTGGTGGGAGCTCCCGTGTGGCAGAGCTCTTGGATCGGAGCTCTTGGAGCTCAAAGCGTGTGGAGCTCAGAGTTCGGAAGTGACATTTGCATATGACCTCTGTGAGGTCACTTCCGCTTCCGTTCACGGGACCGGAACTGACCTTTGACCCCGGCGCGCAATTATCCGGTATTGTTAGCGCGCGCCGGGGTCAAAGATGTTCACTTGTACTACGTGCTCGAAATCGTTCACTCGTCTGCACGACTTGCGCCGCCATGAGGCTACCAAGCACGAAGGAACCGCCCGGTATAGCTGTACGATATGTACACTGTCGTTTCAGCGCCCGGATCATTTGCAGCGCCACACACGTGCACGCCATGAAGTACCCAAGCGTCCATGCGAAGAATGTGGTCGGCTTTTCAAACTGACCAGTCAGTTGCTGCGACACCAACGCACACGACACCCTGTTCCGCAGCCACGTTTGCAGGTAGAAGAGCCCGGAGGCACCAATATCGAGACAGGGGGAACTCCCACCCATCGCACGAGGGCCGATCATGATGTCGCCCTAATTCAACAGTCAAATTCCGACGACAAGACCTTGGGCCAGATTTTGTACGACGTGGAGGGCAAAGTACACTTCGTGGACGAACCCATAAATGTTCCTAGCGATCTGTTACACGAAGACCATCCAATGAGTGACATCTATCGGCGCCATTGGCCCATGATCCGGCACTGTTTCTACCGTCATCGCCCTATTCAAGATATCTACAATTTCCGACGACCGACCTCGCCCGTCTACGCAGCTACGTGGAAGCCATCTTCAACGATCAAACTACGGCCTTCAAGTTGAATCTGGCGTTTGGTTATGTGCTGCAGCATAAGGACACAGACCAAGCCCGATATTTTTACCCGAGCAGTAACATCCGGGTATTTGACCAACCGTTTACCATCATTAACCGGGCTAGAGGCGATGCTGGAAAAACTGGACACCGTGGATCCCTTGGAATGGGCCCAACAACAACGCCCCAACACACAATGGGTCGTAGAGAGGGTGACCAATGTTACGTTTTTCGTTACCAAGCTGACCGACCACCCCCCTCGGCTGAAAGCGTCACTCATGCACTGATGAATACCATAACATGCCGTACATACTCTATATGTCTACATGCTGATCGTTGACGGTACGGAGGTAACCGAAGAGACACGGAGATGACCGAAGATGTCACGGAGGTCACCGAAGAGACACGGAGGTGACCGAAGATGTCACGGAGGTCACTGAAGAGACACGGAGATCCATCCGGGTTTACACGGGAACAGCCGGGTAGTTACGGAGGTGACCGAAGAGACACGGAGGTGACCGAAGATGTCACGGAGGTACCCGAAGAGACACGGAGGTTACCGAAGATGTCACGGAGGTCACCGAAGAGACACGGAGGTGACCGAAGATGTCACGGAGGTCACCGAAGAGACACGGAGGTGCCCGAAGAGTCACTGACGTCACCGAAAAGACACGGAGGTGACCGAAGAGACACGGAGGATAGTTGAACTGAGTGTGCTAAAAATAGATCACCAGCTAGCGTGCTATAAAAGGGAAGCGGCCTGGCCGTTTCATCAAACACTCTGTCAACCACCAAGATGTTCACTTGCACAACTTGCCAGAAGCAGTTTACTCGTCTGCACGACTTGCACCGCCGCAAGGCCTCCACCCACAACGATGCACGGTATACTTGTATAACCTGCGCACGGTCATTTAATCGGAAGGATCCTTTACTGCGCCACGAACGCTCATTCCACGAGGGCGCGACGGAACACTGTAAGGATTGTGGTCAACTCTTCAAACGACGCAGTCAGTTAAGACGCCATCAGCGTTTGATTCATGCCCCGTCTCTACGGTTTGGGCGACAACTTTCCACTGAAGAGGAGCCGCGGAAGGTCAGACCCAATGAAGATGAGCCCGGGGAGACGAACGCCACTGGTGATGCGATGACGGAGAGCCCGCCTATACCCACAGTTCAGAAGAGCCTGGATATCCAGCCGGACCCCACCGTTACGGTTTCGAGTCATACGCCTGACAACATCGAACATTTTCTGGATGAGCCCATAAATGTTCCTAGCGATCTCTTACAGGACGCCCATCCAGTGAGTGACATCTATCGGCGCCATAGGTCCATGATACGGCAATGTTTCAACCGTCATCGCCCTATTCAAGATATCTACAATTTCCGACTGACCGACCTCGCCCGTCTACGTAGCTACGTGGAAGCCATCTTCAACGACCAAACCACGGCCTTCAAATTGAATCTGGCGTTTGGTTATGTGCTGCAGCATAAGGAGACAGTCCAAGTCCGATACTTTTACCCGAGCAGGAACATCCAGGTATTTGACCAACCGTTTACGATGCTGGAGAAACTGGACACCGTGGATCCCTTGGAATGGGCCCAACAACAACGCCCCAACACCAAGTGGACAGTGGAGAAGGTGACCAATGTTACGTTTTTCGTTACCAAGCTGACGGACCACCCCATCGGCTGAATGCTTCACCCATGCACTGATGAATACCATAACATGCCGTACATACTCTATATGTCTACATGCTGATCGTTGACTTGATCTCAGTAAACACTTGTACCTAATGTGACGGTGCGTTAAATAATAAAACATGGTGTTTGATATTTCAATTTGTTTTGCAGTGAACATACCAAACATACCCAGGGCGGCTCCCCCAGCCTGGGTATGATGTAACATTGGGGATAATAAACTGTATGAACATTGCTGAACTTGTTGTTATTCACGACAACGGCTATCCGATTGTACAATACAGAACATATATTGTATAATACAGGACATATATGGTACAATACAGGACAGATATGGTATAATACAGCACAGATTTGGTATAATACAGGACATATACCGTATAATACAGGACAGATTTGGTATAATACAGAACATATATTGTATAATACAGCACAGATTTGGTATAATACAGGACAGATACTGTATAATACAGCACAGATTTGGTATAATACAGAACATATACTGTATAATACAGGACAAATATGGTACAAAACAGGACAGATTTGGTATAATACAGGACAAATATGGTACAAAAACAGGACTGATTTGGTATAATACAGCACAGATATGGTATAACACAGGACAGATATTGCATAATACAGCACAGATATGGTATAATTCAGGACAGATATGGTATAATACAGAACAGATATGGTATAATAGAGGGTAAATATTGTATAATACAGCACAGATTTGGTATAATACAGGACATATATGGTACAATACAGGACAGATATGGTATAATGCAGCACAGATATAGTATAATAGAGGAGAAATATTGTATAATACAGAGCAGATATGGTATAATACAGGACATATGGTACAATACAGGACAGATACTGTATAATACAGGACAGACTTGGTATAATACAGAACATATATTGCAGAATACTGGACAGATATTGTATAATACAGGACAGATATTGTATAATGCAGCACAGATATGGTATAACACAGGACAGATATTGTATAATACAGCACAGATTTGGTATAATACAGCACAGATTTGGTATAATACAGGACAGATACTGTATAATACAGGGCAGATTTGGTATAATACAGGACATATATGGTATAATAGAGGACAAATATGGTACAATACAGGACAGATTTGGTATAATACAGGACAGATATTGTATAACATAGGACAGGTATGGTATAATACAGGACATATATGGTATAATGCAGGACGGATGTGGTATAACACAACGAAGATGTGGTATAATGTGTGACAGATATGGATGGTCCATCTCTACACCAAATACCTTCCTTCACTGCCCCAAAATGCCCACTTTCGCTACTACTCCTACTGATGACGTCACCGATGACGTCACAGATGACGTGAACATCCCTCAAATCGGGATGTACACCCCGAGAGCTACAAGATAACACCTCCCACGACACAATCGGACCAAGGATGGTCCCTCTCTACCCCAAACACACCTCCACGCACCCCCAAAATGGCCACTTTACTTACTACACCCAACTGCGCATGCGCAGGTTGACGCGACTTGCACTAAAAACACGCCAGTCTGACTCTACCCCACACAAGCTTCACTTTGACACCTCCCACAACCCATTTGGACCCATAGTGGTCCATCTCTACCCCAAACACACCCCCCACATACCCCCAACATGCCTGCTTTCTATACTACGGCCAGACTGCGCATGCGCAGACTATTGCACACGGACGAACCATTAGTCGATACATTACAAACTCCACGGGAGCTTCAAAATAAGACCTCATACGACACCATAGGATCATAAGGGGCTCACCTAGACCCCAAAACGTTCACCCCGTATGGACCTATACCTCCATAGCCATGCAGTATAGGCCTATGGGTCTACGCAGGCCTCGGTGAACTTTTTCCAAAAATTTCACCGCTTCGCTTCGTGTTCTAAATGACGAGACGTGAAAAACAAATCCAAGCAACCCATATCACAATGAACGTGTGTGAATTTCCCAGGTTGAACCTATACCCCCATATAGCCAGCCTATAGGCCTATATACAGACCTCGGTGACTTTTCCCAAAAATTTCACCGATTCGCTCCGGGACCCTTCCCATTGTCATTTTCTTGGCGAAACGAGAAAAACGAGACCCCACAAGCCATAGTAAAGCCCACGAAAAAAATTGACCATCCCCATACCCCATACAGGCATTTTCCCTTATATTGTATAATACAGACCCCTGTTGTAGGGGTAAAGTCCGTGTTCCGCTTTTTATAGTTTCGAGAAAAAATCCTAATTTTACATGCACCCACCCCATTGACTTGATAGGCAGGCCCCGATAAGCCCGGGGACCGATATTAGCCCTTTTGGCTAGGGTTGATAGGGGTTTCCCCCTATTTTAGGGGTAAAGTTCGTGTTCCGCTTTTTATAGTTTCGGGAAAAAATCCTAATTTTACATGCACCCACCCCATTGACTTGATAGGCAGGCCCCGATAAGCCCGGGGACCGATATTAGCCCTTTTGGCTAGGGTTGATAGGGGTTTTCCCCTAGTTTAGGGGTAAAGTCCGTGTTCCGCTTTTTATAGTTTCGGGGACAAATCCTAATTTTACATGCACCCACCCCAGTGACTTGATAGGCAGGCCCCGATAAGCCCGGAGACCGATATTGGCCCTTTTGGCTAGAGTTGATAGGGGTTTTCCCCTAGTTTAGGGGTAAAGTCCGTGTTTCGCTTTTTATAGTTTCGGAAAAAAATTCACTTTGATACCTTACTCGACCCATTCGGTCCACTAGGGACCCACCCCAGTCACAAAACGTCTATTCGCATACTGTTTTAGGCATTCCCCGTATACATTAACATTGGAAGTCACTTGGTTGAAATGGGACTACTTTCTGTCCGCGGAAGTGACGGCATCACCACCAGACCGCGGAAGAATACAAAGGTTAAAGGTTGCCGGAACTACTTTTGACCTCCACGTGACCTTGAGCTGGTGGCGCCACAGACGCCACAGAGGTGAAAAGCGATGTGGCGTCCCCTATACCTTTAACCTGGAAAAAAGGGGACCAAGAGTTACCTCCCTGGAAAACTGCGCTCGTCCCATCCTTTCCCTACTACTCCTGAGCTGTTTGGGACCTACCCTGACCTGGGGTGGAGGGCATTTTCAGTCCCCGTAAATATTTTGTTATCACTTTAGCTAGGGGGCTGAAAATCTAAGATGGCCGCCCTGTTAACGTCATAGAGTGAGGTCATATTCTAACCATGCCTTTTTTGTCTACTTTTCGATCAGATTTCTTCAAATTTATATATTATTCAATCCTTCCAGCAACACTGAATAAATTATCAACAATAATCTGATGTAAAAAATACTTTCTGGGGCGCTTTTACTTGTAAAAAGACAAAACAAAACAAAAATGTTGAAAAACGACGACAACCTCATGGCCGCCATTTTGAATTTCTCCACGACCCGCTGTTCTATGTGATGAGCAAACAGCAACATCATGCTGCGTCGCTGACTCATCTACCACAAAATTATATAGAATGAATGTAAATGGGTAGTATCATCAGTATAGAGTTCAGCATCACAATCGGCGATATGATCGCTGTCCAAAAAAGTGTGCATATCCTGAACACTGGAATGCATACTAGTTTGTAACACCTTACGAACATATCAATTATTCAATTTCGGAAACTAGTATGAAAAGAGATTTATTTAAAATAGGTCACTGAAGTGTTATCAATCCAATCAAATCGGGCGTCTTCAATCAAAACAACGAAACAGGTTGTCCACAATATCGCCAGCGTTGAATGTTGGAACTCTACAAAATTAGTGTTCATTCTGAAGTGTGTACTCTTGAACACTTCATGGATAATTGAACACTTTTACATGTTCCTGGGGACGCTAGTGTTCCAAAAGTGTTACAGAATATGCGTTCAATTGTGAACATTGGTGCTCAAACATGGTGATCAGTTTTGAACACGAGTGTTCATATATGTTCTCTAGTGTTGGGTACCTTTTTCTTTTCATTATTGTTCATAATGGACTAGTTGATGAATTTCACAACCTTTTCCAACAACTGCTAAAATTAGTCCGAGATGAACGCTTTTACGCGTTCGAAAATTTTGGAATTCAGTTGTTGTTGAATGTGTTGCGCAATCTTTGACGAAATTAGCTTTCGACTGCGGATGAATTGCTGTGGGAACGAGGTTGTCAACATTAGATTTATGTCGCGAAGTTGATTAGCTGAAAATGATGTCATCGTTGAAAACGCTGTCAGACAATGGAGTGATTGGCCGACTTGGCCAATCTGTCTGTTGTCTGTTACCGGGTGAATTTGGCTGAAGAAAAATGACTGCGTAATAATCTTTGGCGAGCCGACTGTTGTGTTTACCATGGAAATAAAGGGTTTCCCGGATTTTATGTCAAATTAAAACCCATAGGAACGATGCACTGTTATTTTAGCGCGATCGATCGGTTGTAATGGGCAAATCGTGATGAGATTTTTTTATGAAAACTATCATTCTCTTGGGACATAGACGCATGGTAAATATTGCAGTAACCAAGTTTTGTTGTGGTTTATTTTATTTTCTCGCCTGGTCTTGTTTTATCTTAGTCATACGCGAGCAGATATTTTGAAGGACGATTTCAGAGAGTAGTGCTAAACGGTAGAGAATCCAAATCCTTTCGTATATACACGCTGGAGTTCCCCAGGGATCTGTACTTGGACCCCTTCTTTTCCTGCTCTTTATTAATGACCTTCCACGTGGTATTATCAACAACATACGTTTATTTGCCGATGATACATGCTTGTACATCATTTCTGACCAACTTAACAATGCTACCCCCAGCATTAACCATGATTTAAATTTAATAAGTAATTGGTCCAACGCGTGGCTAGTCCAATTCAATTCTTCCAAAACTATCTCGCTTCTAATTTCAAGGAAAGTCGAACCAACCATTGTTGATATTAGCATTGTTAACAATCCTGTAGTCTCTTCGCTCAACCACAAACATCTTGGGCTGACTTTCAATAGCAGGGCGAACTGGCATAACCATATTGAAAACCTGATTATTACAACTCAAGGTAAGTTGTCACGCATGCGAGGTCTGAAGTACGTACTAGATAGAAAAAGTCTTGAAATCATGTACAAAAGTTTTATCAGACCCTGCATGAAATATGCTGACATCATCTGGGACAATATAGACAACATCCATGTAAATAAGTTAGAAAATATTCAAAAAGAATGCCTAAGAATTATTACGGGCCTCACACGCAGTTCCTCGTCTCGGACTTTATATTCTGAGTCTGGCTTCGAACAGTTACTTGTCAGAAGACGAATGCATCGACTCCTGGTGCTATTTAAAATAGTTCATGAGCTTGTCCCTCCAACTCTAACTCGACGACTCCCACCCTCTACAGCGGACAGAAATCCATACAATATTCGCCACACAGGTCAATTCACACCATACAGATGCCGTACTGAGCTTCTTCGAAATTCCTTCTTTCCAGTTCGAGATTGGAATAGTTTACCCTCTTATGTACGCAATATGTCGAGCCTTCCCCAATTCAAACGGCACTTACTCCAAATGCATCAAAAGCCTACTCCACCCCCTTGGAACTATGTTGGTCCTAGGAAACAAAACATACAACACGGTTGTAGCAACTTAAAGCGCCACCTGTTTAATAATCACCTGTCGGATACTACATCATGTGCATGCGGCTTCCGCGATGAGACAGCCAAACATTTCTTGCTTGATTGTCCCTTATTCACTGTTCCGCGTCCAAAAATGTTTACAAAATTGTCTATCATCTACAGTAATGTTCATTCAGTCCCATGTCACAATCTTCTAACGGGTGACAGCAATAAAACCGAGCAGGAAAATATAAATATACAAATTCACATTGGCACTTTTATTGAGGAAACAAAAAGAATGTATCTATCTAGGCCGCGGCCTCCAACTTGTTCAATTCATATCATCTGGTGGCTAACTCGCACGGACACTGATCATAGCTGACGACACCCTGTTAGTATGCCTTTTACTTTTGTACTTCGTTCTATCAAGCTATTGTAATACCGAATTACAGCACTATAACCGGCAAGCCGCTCATCAAGTATATCCCAGTCAGCAAGTACTCATTGGTCCCACCTGGGCAAACGTGGGCATGTCGCGGGCTGTGGGGGCATGGGCAACCCTACACTGGCCCTAAGTGGGTTGAGTATTGGGAAGCCCACATTCTGAATTTGGCTGTGTAGGAATAGGCAAACCCACGTCGGCCCCATGCGGGTGAAATATGGAGGAACCCACATTTGCACAGGCTTCATCTGCCACGTTAGCCCGACGAAGGCCCAACATCGGCAATTAAGACATTGGCTCGACGTCGGCAAACCAGCATTGTCCCAACGGGTATGAATGATACGGGAGATGGAGGCCAAGTGAGGGCCATCTCGGAGTTGGCATTGTGTGTTATTGTCCATGTGGGGCCCACGTCGGGGAGAGTGAGGGCAAATGTGGGCCGACGCCGGCTTTCCGGCGATGGGCCAATGTTTGGCGAGTCATGTGGGGCCAACGAGGGAAAGCCCAAGCGATGTATTGACCACATCGGGCCGACGTGGGCATCTCCACATTAACCTAACCACACCGGGCCGTCGTGGGCATCCCCACACCAAGAGTTATCTACCTTGAATGAACCTACTCATTTGTTTTACTTTTATGAGCAGGAAATTGTAATTTAAAAATTTATCTGCATGTATAATTACGTTTGTGATTAATGAGCAATATCGGAAATATATGCCAAACATGTCCGACTCTGTCCGATCGATAGAATTTTAATTTTTTAAATTTATTCCTCGAAAAAAAGAAAGCGCTGAATTAAAAACCACATGAGAGTTAATCAGCGCAGTCAATACCAATGCGGTTTGAGTTAAAATCATTGGATATTACATTGAACGATTCCGATGATCTACATACTGAGAGGATTTTTCTCTTAACTCGGACGTTAGAGTTACGTGAAAAAAGTCCACTCAATATAAACCCAGTTTGCATGGGATAAAATTTAATAAATTTCCGGTTACCAGCAAGGGCCCAACGTTGGCAAACCATATTGGGCCCGTTTGTCAAATACATGATTTGCCCGTGTGGGGCCCTCATCGGCATGCTCACGGTCAATGGGGCCCTACACAGGGCCAACATTAGGCCGACGTGGCGTCCCCATGGCGCCAATGTGGGCGCCCCAATGGGGCCGAGGAGCAAAAAAGGTTCGGCCCCACGAGGGCAGCCCACAAAGGACCGATATCACTTGTCACATTAGGCCCATGCGGGCCCTGTGTCACAATGCTGCCTGGGATATACCTACCGTATTACAATGTTTTCTGTAAAGAATAATTGTTATATATGTATTTGCAACCGCAACGTTTTCTGTCAAAGCAATTTATTTTAGAAGATACACTAATGAGCTGCGCTCACTGTGCTCCAATTACTTTGTGTAATAAACGTTGTATAAACCAAGGACGCTTTCTGAAAATATATATATTTAACAGGGCTTCAATCAAGCAACATGCAAATATATTGCTTCAAAGAAATTCTCCCGCATACATTAATCCAAACATACAAGGCTGACAAATTAGACTATCAGCAAGTAGCAAAGGGTTGAAGTCAAAATCCAAAATCTTCAAGTATAAACTCATAACTGAAAATATTCGTAAATATACAGCATCTGCGATATAATTTCAGTCATTTTACATACTTGTACATTGTTACAACATATTTTTGTGGTCCTGGTTTATCAGAGTTACAACTAAGCCTATGTATTTCATATGTAACTGAGTCTGAGTTAACAGATACCGGTATTTATTTTTCAGTAAGTCCATCATTGGAATAACTTAGAAATGTATCTGGTATGCTATTGCTATGCACTCATGGTATGCATGATGCCCTGTTGTGGTTGACATTTGATAGTTAATTAGCCCCACTCCCCAGGGATCCTGGACCTTCAGGGATCCTGAACCTTGAGAGTGTTGAGTGTAGCAGAAACACAGCATACAAAAATTATCCAAAAATAATGGCTGGTTCTTAGCCGACGTTAGTGTCAGGAAACTTTGCCGCTATTCTACGTAGACGCATTAACTAAATTTGATGTGCAATTATTATATATTTCCGAATACAAATTCCGGCAAAGTACTCGGATCGTCGCGGAATAAATCGGACGGCACCGACAGATTTACAAAGGTCATATGCAAATATCCTGAACTCCTGACCTCAGAACCAAATGGTACCCGAATATCGTTGAGTCTTGATGATTTTAGTGGCCATTTCGTATAGCAGTAGTCGGGAACCAGGTCATTGATACCCCGTGTTTTCTTAATGACATCCCCGAAGATTTTTTCTATAGCGCCATTTTCGGTCCAGCAGTCGAGGCAAGTTCCAAGCCACGCCTGCCAGTTCGTAAACTCCCATATTTATATATATATGAATATGTACATATCAATGTCAATGCTTAACATTGTGTTTTTAAACAGTACAGTCAAATCGAGAAGTCCTCGCTTTATTGAAAGCAAAGACTTCTCGGGCTTATTCAATTTTATAATTCAATTTAATAATATTCTTCTGGCGCACTGATCTTTGGTTTAGCTGGATCACAACTCTCGAACAATGATATATGTTCATCTAACATGTCTTGCTGTGTTTACGGTGTAATCAAAGTTTTTGAAGTGTTGACTAAAAGTCTGCCACCATAAAACCTGTGCACAGTGACTGTCAATGTTCAGCTTATTTTGGTAAATAAAACAATCGTCTCCTCATTGCCTCCCTTGCACATCATTATTGTATTCCATGTTCGGAATACACAAATTATTTTGGTTCAAATTATCTGTTTGATTGTATTTTGGTATGTCGAAACGATCAAATATAACTACAGGACTCCAGAGGTTCGTTTTTGCCAATAGCCGGATTTTTGTACTGTTAAGACAACTTTAGTCGACCAAGAACTTATTACCTTTCATAACAAAGACAAGGAAGAGATGGCGATTTCGAAGTCCACGAGTTCTAGTTGCATGCAAAATTGTGTAATATGAGAAAAAAAACAAAGAATTTTTTTTTAGTTCGTTTGCAATTTTTAGCTGTAGACACTGTTAAATGGATTGAATCATGCTGCATTTGATAACCCAGTAAACATAGGGAATATCACTATCTCTTAACCTAGGAAAGGGAGATTACCCACTGGGGGGGAAAACATGGGAAAAGGCCGCCAAAGCCCAAAACCACCAGCGGACAACCTTAACACCTTATGTGAATAAATGTAGATGTAGAGTCAGTCATGGACATACCATTCTAAGAAATGAACCATGTCGACAATTTTTTGCTTTTTTTCACAGGCCCAGATTTGTGTAATGGCAACACTTTAGATTCCTTCCATATGTGAGGGAATATATATGTGCTTAATGCTGAGATTCATATGACAGATGACTGGGATTCATTCCGTCCACACCTATACTTTTTCGGCGTCAATGGTAGCAAGCTAGTAGAAGACGAAGGCAGTACATGTTGAAACTAGCGGGGTAGTAAAGAAATTTTGTAGAGATAATTGGTAGGATACAAATCCGCGTAGTTTATCCAGAGATGGCGAGGGATCGGGATTGATTTTTGGTAGCAGGCGTTCGACTTTTCTGAAAATTTTATTGGCGTCATTTACAGACTATTTGCATAATCCTCGCTGTAAGGAATCATGAGAAAATCAAAATGGCGGTCACGAGGTGTCCTCGGAAAATCGTGTTTGCCGTCTTTTTTGTCGATGTTATTTTTTTCGCATAGTAACAACACGAAATTTATTAGTTGACCAAAACTATTATATTCATATTATAATCATATTGCAGATTTGAGAATTTTTTTTTTAGGAAAAATAGTCGAAAAATAGCTGAAATCACTTCAAGATGGCATTGGCAACCGTCTGGAATATTTACATTTTCCAAATATATGGTATGGAAAGTTTCAGCCGTTTGCCCTGAGGGGTAGCGAAAATAAATGGAAGGGGAGGTGGGTATTAAAGTTTTGAGAAAGTCCAGTTTGTCATAGATTAGAAATTACGTGTTAAATAATGTCTCCGAAACAAGGCATGGTATTGATTCCATTCAATCACCACAAAAAAAAAACAGTTTTGAAATGCAATATAGGTCATTTTTATGAAACAGAGGTAAACCAAATGAATACTCGGATAGCCGGGCTTATCATTAATTTCATGTGAGCACATGGTACGTAAGTAGTATATATAGGCGATATCGGACCTTATTTCACCCGGATGTAAAAATGACGTCACAACTTCCTATGGTGACGCCATCTGTACACTTTGGATGCAAGGGGGGCAACTCGATCTGCCAGAGTTTGGCCGCCATCTTGAATTTTTGAGGAGGTGTGGGCGGCCATCTTGAATGTTGTGGAAAAGGGGATGTATTCCTCCGCGGTGATGCGGTCCTGGCGGTGATGCGGTCTGCCTCCGCGGAGAAAAAGTAGTCCCTAGACTGGAAATACGCTGCATGGTCCGATGGGGTCGAGTGAGGTATCAAAGTGAAGCTTATGTGAAGGGGCATCTAATGGGCTGGGTGTGGGGTTGAAATATTGGCATTCTGCGCATGCGCGGTGGCCCAAGGGTATGAAAATAGACGTTTTGAGAGCTAGGGGAGTCCCTAATGGTCCGATGGAGTTGAGTGAGGTATCAAAGTGAAGCATTCGTGAAGGGGCATCAGATGGGCTGGGTGCATGTAAAATTTTTCCTGAAAAAAAACGGAACACGGACTTTATCGAAAAATCCGGGAAAATGCCTATATGGGGTATGGGGGGTATATAGGTCGCCGGGCCTAACGGGGCTTGCCTATCAATAGAGTTATCTCCCCCTAGTTCCAGGGTGGGTGTATGTAAAAAATTTCCTGAAAAAATACGGTTGTTTGGATTTGTTTTTCACGTCTCGTCATTTAGAACACGATAGGAAGTGTCCCGGAGCGAATCGGTGAAATTTTTGAAAAAGTACGATATAGCCCCATATAGTCCCATACTGGGGGGTATAGGACCCATGTTTGTCCCCCTGGGAAACCTACTTCTATACATTTGCGGCAGGGTTGTTTGGATTTGTTTTTCACGTCTCGTCATTTAGAACATGATAGGAAGTGTCCCGGCACGAATCGGTGAAATTTTTGAAAAAAGTCACCGAGACCCATATAGCCCCATATAGTCCCATACTGGGGGTATAGGACCCATGTTTGTCCCCCTGGGAAACCTACTTCTATACATTTGTGGTAGGGTTGTTTGGATTTGTTTTTCACGTCTCGTCATTTAGAACATGATAGGAAGTGTCCCGGAGCGAAACGGTGAAATTTTTGAAAAAAGTCACCGCGGCCTGGGTAGGCCCATAGGCCTATACTGCATGGCTATGGGTGTATAGGGCCATACGGGGTGGACGTGTTGGAATCTAGGTGGGCTACTAATGGTCCGATGGGGTCGAGTGAGGTCTTATTTTGAAGCTCTCATGCAGGAGCACTTGACTACACTAATGTTTCGTACGCTGTCAATACTCTGCGCATGCGCAGCCTGGCCGTAGTATAGGAAGCAGGCATTTTTGGGGGTGTGTGTGGGTGTATTTGGGTTAGAGATGGGCTATTCACGGTTCGAATGGGTCGTGTGAGGTATCCATGTGAAGCCTATGTGAGGGAGCCTCTGATGGCGTGGATGTGGGGTAGAAATACGGTCATTCTGCGCATGCGCGGTAGCCCAAGGTTATGGACATAGACGTTTTTGTGGTCTAGGCGAGCCCTATTGACCTTTGACCTCAGAAATTTGCATATGACGTCACTTCCGGTTGGGGTGAATGAGGCGTGACCTTTGGACATGTCCAGACTTGTCTGTGTTTGTCATGTACTGGGGTTGCGCAAGTGTGTGTGTGTGAGGTCACTTCCGGTTGGGATGAATGCTCAAACACACTACCTCCAACTTTCCCGTCCCGGCGGGCCCCGGCTCCCCAGTGCGCGCGCGTCATCACCGGAAGTGCGCGCGCGGGACAAAAGGTGACATCCAAGTCAAAAGGTTCTATGTCCAATGAGACAATGTTGCGGCATCGATATAGTCAGAGCTTGAACCCCAAAAAGGGGATTGTAAATGAACCTGGGAAGGATGGGCAGGTCCATTTGGGCCAATCAGCGGTCGAGAAAAAGAGCCAATGAGCGATCGAGAAAAAGAACCAATGGACGGGTACTAGGTACACGTCTGTGCCTACATCCGGGTACTTGTCGCCTACGTCCGCGCCTACATCCGGGTTCTTGTACACCCGGGTAATGTTTTCTGGACATGGATGGGTTACCTTTGGCTCCATTCTAGGCCACTGAGTGGCTAATACGGTGTTCAAAGCCAGTTTCATGCATTATGCTCATAGAACTTATAGTAATAAACTTAATGTATACGTGTTGGACGAGTCTTCACTCACCGTCTTCCTTTACACGCACCTCAATGAAATGCCCGCTCCAAACCTAGACCAAAACACGTACTTGGTCTGTGGGCTGATTTCCTTGGCTCTCTATTTTACTATAGTGCGCTTGCATTCTAACATTGATGGGTTACATTTTGGCCCCATCCTACACCACTGATTTCAGTTTGACTGAATCTCCACATTGGGCATTTATGCATTATGAATAAAATACACAAGACAGGGGTTTTTGGTGAGATCTCATTTTTTTATTCAGTGAACAACAACAACGTGAGAACAACCACGTGAAAACTGAAGCCCAGAACAAGGGGCTTGTACATTGAAAGAACTGAAGCCCAGAACAGGGGGCTTGTACATTGAAAGAACTGAAGCCCAGAACAGGGGGCTTGTAAACTTAAGCCCAGAACAGCGGGCGTGTGTACATTGAAAGAATTCAAGCCCAGAACGGGACTTGTACATTGAAATCATGGGTGGCCCAGTCATACACAAGTACATCGCGGTCCTCGGCCTTGGGGTACTCGTCAAACATCTGTACTATGGTAGATAAGGGTATTCTCCGGCATCGATGGTACAGGTAAAACAAGCAATATTGTCCGCACACGCTACTGGTCAGGCTTTGCAACGTTTGACTGCTCCAACACCACGTCTCTGTGCCTTGATCCATGAAGTCTGTTAAATCGGGATGGAGGGGTGCCAGGCCGTACGGGTCAAAGTATTCGCCCTGCTGTTCTGTCAAGTACACGGCCACCCAATGTTCACCGGGCCGATCCATCGGGTCCGTGTTGAGAACGTAAGCAGCAGGATGCACACGGTCTAATGGGAACACATCTCGGGCGAACACCCCTTGAAACATCATACGTGTCTCTGGGTCATTCTCCAGCACGGTGGTTATCTGCTCTGTATCCATGTTAGGTGGAGAAGTCACACAGCACGTTGCGCGCCTTGTCCACTTGAATGATGTCAAACTCGGCGTAGCAGATCACATTGACGGTGCTCCGGAGGGCTCGTAGAAAGTGGATTTCCAACCGTAAATTGCCTTGCTTGGCCCGGGTCAGCTGATGGTCGTTCTCTAAGGTGGGGGTCAGATCGAAACAGAACAACGTGTATCCGTTCCCGTAGTCCTCCCGACTGATGAAATTCCCTTCGTCCTGGCTGATTTGACCGGTGGCTGTAAACAGGCTCTGATAGGCTCGAATGAAATTCGCGCGCCCAAAGTTCGGTGTTAAGGCCGTGGCTGGTACCTGTTGTCCATCCACATGCAGGGCCACAAAATTGATGCCGAAATGTTTAAAGTCAAACGGATTCTCTGGGTAGGCTCCACTGAAACTGGTATTTTCCACACAGGCCAGGATCAATCGCTTGGGTAGTTCCCCCAGGAACAGGTTTTCTTTGTTGGCGCTCATATTTCCAGCTAGCAGACACAGAGAACACTTTGGTTTGTACACGTCGGATAGGGTACTGGGCTGGTTTTGTTTCCAAGGCTAAATCCACATAGGCCGTATCCGCATTACTGATGGTGAACTCGATGGGCCCTGTTGCGTTGATGCTGGACAGCGGGAGATGCTCCACCCATAATCCTTGTTCGGCACTGGTCTGTGTGGGCGGCACGGTCCACAAATCAAATTCACTGTTGGTGGAGGGGCAGGACTCGGCGTGGATCAAGGACATGTTTAAGAAAAGATATCCCGCGTCTTCGATGTGCGTCGTCGCTGGGTCGGTCGTCGACTGGTGCGTGGTCTCGGTGGGGCAGCTCTTATATTCCCTACGGTGCGTTGTGCTTTGGCCACCAAGACGCCTCCCGCTTCTTTGGCCCGCCGTTTCAAGGCTTCTTTAGGTGCCGTACCCCCCAAGACATCACCGGGCACTTGCAGTCCACTGCGTATCGCTTGTTTGCCGATTGCTTTCACCCCACGCGTCACCAAGGGCAGGAACGTTTTGACGATGCTCCCGAGTATGTTCCCCAGTCCATGTCCACGTTGCATGCGTGCACCACTAAAAACCGGAAAGCCACTCCCGGCCTGTTGGGCATAATAGTCCATATAGCTGCGTGCATCGCACTCGTAAGGCACCTTCATTATGCAAAGTGGGGAGCACGTGCTTGTCGAAAATGAAGTGTCACCACCACTTTTCCGCGTTCGAATGCCACCGGTCGTCCCGTGTCATCTCTTATATCCAAAGTGATCGTGTTGATGTGGGTTTGTCGTACGGCCAGGTAGAGCATGTGGGTGAAACTGTGGGTGACTTGATCTCCATACAACTTTTTAATGGGCACCACCCGTAACAGAGGTGTGTTGATATCGCCCACGATGTGGTTGTCCACCACGTCCGAGTAGACGTAGAGTCCGTACATACCCGACTTCATATCCATCAGGATCTCGCCTTGGTGGGCGGTGGGACCAGCGAACGTCTGTAGATCGAAACCCAGCATTTGCTGTAGGATAGGACTCAGTACGACACTCGCGTTGGCGATGACGACAAGCTCTGCCTTGTCGTTGTGTGCGTTGTAATCGAAGTTCACGTGATTCTTGAAGGGATAGGCTTTGATGGGTTTTGAAGTATTCGTGACCTCCCGTAGAGCCTTATAATGCAATAGTCTTGACAGCCCACCCATGAACTCCTAGGGAGTATCGTATTGGCCTTCGGGGAGGGTGGGTCGGGTGTCTTTTCCTTCGTAGGTCACGTCGTACCACACTTCATTGGCTCGCACGTTGTACCACGAGTAAGGGTATTGGATATCCACGAGGCCACATTCCCATCGTCCAGGTAAATGCAACGGTTGCGGTAACTGGGTCACGTACTTGGCCACAGTGTTGTCAGGAAACACATCCAGCGAACTGTTACTGGGTAGGGTGAGGTAAAACATGGCGACTGAGCTGTCCTGCTGCTGCTGTTGGTTTTAATAGGTCTTCCAGGCCTTGGGCGGTTGTGTCCGGCGTCGTGTTCGTCGCGTTGACTTGCTACGTGTCACGGTTCTGGAGATGTGGTGTGTCCTGATCAAGGGTGGTTTTTTAAAGGTCTGAAAAGAAGGTGCCCGTTGTGGTGGTGGAGTTTTGGGGGGTGACTCCGGTTCCCAGTCGGCTTCCCAAGAAGGTAGTGGGCCACTCGGCGATTGCTGGGTTTGCTGCATAAAGGCCCAGCGGTGGGTGTTCCCCACCAATTCCTGTGGTACATGCATGTCTTTCAAGCCTTGAGCAAAGACCTCCCATCCTCGAGGATCCGTGTGCGATCTGCGCTTACGCATCAGGTCATTCACTAAATCCGTCATGTGGGTGCCGGGGACCACCGGATTCTGTACCAGGAGTTCGCCTTTATCATTCCAAGTCATATTAGGATTCTGTTTCATCCGTTGTAATACCAGGCCAGCTTGTTTCTTGAACGATGCAGGTACACTCTTCAGCACTTCGTCTTCCACCCACTGTGGGGCTGTGGGTGCTATCCCTGATAATGGCGGCTGTTGGAGGGATGCTGAGGTCGGCAGTGTGTCACGTGGTGGTGGTGGTGGTGGTGGTGGTGGGGTAGAGAGGGTTTTGTATTGGTCCATGAACGTCATGTACCGTTGAAGCGTCTCATTGTACCGTTGTACTTTCTCACTGTCGCTTAACCCGGTCTCTGTAAGATCTGTTGCATCTCTCCATCGAGGGTGTTTATGGTCTTCACCGTAGGTGGGACAGGGTAGGGCGATTGGAGGTTTTGAAGGAACCGTGGTTCGACGAGGACCATTTTTTTCGTGTGGCTCATTGTCGGCCAAAGAGTCCACCCAATACTGGACCCAAGACGGAAGCGGCCAGCGGTGCTAAGATGGCCCCGAGAAAGCCGCCTTTCTGTAACACCTTTTTCTTTTGTGTTTGAGGGACCCGCTTCTGGACTAGGGTTCGGAGACCTGTCTTATGCTTGGCCAACTTGGTCTTCTGAGCCGGAGTCAGTGGTACGTTGCCTTTTAACAGGTTGTACACGATCTCGCACAGACAGCGTACACGGTCAGGGTCCGCACCGCGTACAATGGTTCGGACCAACTCGGGTGGGGCCGTCTTCAATACACGGGGCGTGGGAGCGTGCTTCCGTACTCGCGCAGACATCATGTACAACTAATGCCAGAACCCACAACTCTGCTCTTTTTATCCACCTCAGAGACAAAGTCAACCCTGCTGTGGTATTCATTCTTTTCATTATCCCCATCATCAAACACACACATCCCAGCTGGGGGCGCCACTGTGGGTGTGTTTACATTATTTTTGCATGTACACGTGGTGGACCTCTCCGGGAAAGATGCCGGTCCGTAGTCGAAGGTGCTCGGGGGTGGCTTGCTTGAGGTCGAAGAGCATATACCCGTGCTGAGGGGTTGTGGCATCTTTAAAGGCTTTCAACGCAAACGGTGTGCGGCCGGGATACATCTGTCTCGCCAGGTGCAGCAGTTGAGTGGTATCTCTCGGGTTTTTGAAGACCACCAGGTAGTGGGCATTTAAGCTAATGTTCCGATGTTCTTTGTTTTTACTGAGGAGATTCTGCACAATGTAGATGATGCTGAGCCGTCGATGGTGGCTGCCTTTGGTAAAGAGTTGGGTGACCGGCAAACCCGTCTCCGCCATGAGATAGAACCACCAAGGTGTCGGGTTCCAAATCGGCCAGGTTGGGTAGGCCTTCCACGAACGTGATGTGGGGCATTCCTGCATACGCTTCCTGCCATTCTCCGTAACACCACACGACTCGAGCAATGGGTGGGGTGATCATGCTGTCGGCGTGTTGAAGGAGCTTCCTGACGAAGTGCGTTTTGCCGGAGCCCGTCGGTCCTGCGATGACGCAAGTGAAGGGATGCTGCCAATGGGGGTTCATGGTTGGAGGTGTATCCGTTGTCGTGGTAACCCGCTCTTGTAAATTTCGTACGAGTGAACTGGAGTGGTGGTGGGTACAACGTCGGTCGTCGTTGTCTGTTCACTGTCAGGGATGATGATGGTGGTGGGCACAACGTCGGTCGTCGTTGTCGGTTCACTGTGAGGGATGAAATCCGGTGGGTCTTCAGACGTACTGGGTGTACTTGGTGTAGATGTTGAGCTTGGTGTGGAGCTCGACGTGGCTTGTACACGGGGTGTGGTGGTGGTGACTCGGCTCGATACGGGGTTGACTGGTGCTACCTGTAGACCGGTTTCACTGGTGGCTGGTGTTCTCAATTGGTTAAGTAACGTGCTGACATAGGCTACGTCGTAACACACACCTCCGTACAACACACTCAGCAGGGTTAGCACTATCACCACAAAGCCCACTTGCGCTTTGCGCGTTTTGGGAGACGCTGTTGGTCCATAGCACTGTGGTCGGACGTGGAATGAAGGAGGACGGCAGTGGTGTCTGGCTTTATAGTCGTTTCACCTGGTTGGCAGCGACCCAGGAATTGAAGGAACTGGGCCAGCCTTGCCATTTGACGAAATGAAACAGTTTGCCACGTCGACGTTCCGTTTTCAAAATCTGCTCCACCGTGTAGTAGTCTTGCTGTGTTTTGACGACAGGCTGTAATTCCGTCTCGTGAAACGTCCCTAGCAACGGTTCCCCTTGAAGATCTTCCAGTTCATAGACTCACTGCTGTCGGGGTAGGCGCCGTTTAATCAGGAAGTGCGCATCGCTCCAGTTGGGCAAGTAACTTTTCTCGAACTTGCCCTTGACTTTACTGATCCGTACAGGGTCCCCGACCTTGTACACCGCCTTCGTCGTTCGCTGCGATGGCCTGGGGTACAAGACACGCCGGACTTGGCCTTCATTGCGTTGGGTCACGGTAATGGGGGCTCTCTCTATACTTCGATGATAGGCTCGATTGTAACCCCTCACCAGTTTCGGGAGAACATCGATGTACCGCCTTGTATTCTTATAGGTGAAATATTTATACATGCGGCCTTTGAATGTCCTGTTGAACCTTTCCACCACGGAAGCCTTGGTCTCGTTGTACGTATGGAAGAAAAACACCTTCTGTTTCTTGAGAAAGGCTTGGAACGGTCTGTTGAGGAATTCCGTGCCTTCGTCGGTTTGCAAATACAAAGGTTTGCGCCCGGTCTTGAAGATGTCTTTGAACGCCGCTATGAGATTTGCCCCCGTTTTCGTCCGGATGGGTACCACCCACGCATACTTGGATAGGATATCGATGCACGTCAAGATATACCGATTCCCATCGTTGTGTTTGGCAAAGGCGCTCATATCGACCAAATCCGCTTGCCACTGGGCATCTATTCCTCCCACGATGACCCGGTTCCGTAGAAAATGGCGACGGACAGATCGATGTAAGGTATAGGTGTCTTGTTTTCTTAACCAATCTCGGACTTGGGCACGTTGTATCCCCTGGGGTTTGGCCGCTCGATAGAGAGCCGACAAGGCACTATAGGCCGCCGGACTGTCGGGACTGTAGTATAAGTTATCCAACACCTTCTCCCAGCGCTTCATGGTGACAAAATGATGATGGACCCTGGCTCTATCGCTTATTTATAACGGGTATATCTTGGGCCGGAGTTTCTTTCTGATTTTCTTCGTTGGCTTCAACAGTGTCCATGGTAAATGACCAGTCCAACTCGTCTGATGACCGCTTGATAAGCACTTGATCCACATCTACCACGGCATCTTCCAATGCAGACCATAGATCAGGGTGAAGGGTAAAATGCACTGTACCCCCATCTAGCCGAGCCAATTGAGCAAAGAAAGGGCCGCGTCGGATGTACACATCGTGACACAAGTGGATGAGGTCGCCGTCCAGTTCACCAGACAACACCCGTTTGAATTTGATCCAGCCCTCTCGGGACAGACGAATGTGAGCCGGGCACGGTTGTGTAGGGTCCGCATCACAGATGTCTCCCACCTCCTCCATGATATCGACCTTATCCGCATACACGTGCAGGAAAACCTCGGGGTCAAGCTGAGATACGCCAGTATCATATGCTCCGCCATGGTCAGTACGTGAATGGTACCAGATTTGACTGTCTCTCGTATTTATAGGGAGAACCCCGTGAGATCAAAGGATCAGGTGGTCATATCACTGGGCTGACTGAATCTAGCCGGGTAATCAATGGCATCGTCGTCGGGTTCATGGCTAGACAGTTGTTCATTGGGTTCTGCCGCCGATTCTCTCAGGGCACGAGCCCACTCCAACTCGTCTGATGACCGCTCGTCCGGTGTAAACAGCTGGTCCACGATAGGCACCACTTTCTCGAAGGCTGTCCACAGATCGGGGTCTAGGATGAAGCTTCGCGTAGGGTCTTGGTAGCGGCGTGGGAAGAAGGGTCCACGGTATACGTAGATGGCATTGTCTATGTGGATGACGTGTCCATCGAGCTCGCCGCTCAACACCCGTTTAAATTTGGTCCAGCCGTCACGGTGTAGCGTAACCGTATTCGATACGGTCTCAGCGGGCGACCAGCAAACATCTCCACGGTCTTCCACGAGGGTGACTTTATCTTCATAGACGTGTAACCCCACCCGGGGTGTAAGGGGCAGAATGGCTCGTAGGACGGTGACATGCTTGCTCCAATGACGATCGGTGAATGACACACACTCTGTCTGACCCTCGTATTTATAGTCCCACTGTCAATACCACAGCGCCAGGGTCAATAGTGTACAGACTAGTGTGAGGCCAACCAGCCGGCGCTGGTTCCGGCGTGAGCGCTCGTGGTCCATAGCCCGAGCATCAAGGATGGCTGTCATAGTCCAGTAGTGGTGAGTGATGGCACACCTCTCCATCGAGTGCACTCTGTCGAGGACCGCTTCTGTGAACTTGTTCAGGATCTGGCGTCGCCCCTCGTTGTCGTCGCCATCTGCAAACATGGACCGGACCACTGCTCGGTAACCCGTCAGTGAATTCACCACGGTGGCATGCTGAAAAAATGCGAGTCGCATAGGGCTGGATCTCCGTCATGGCTCTGCAACCGTAGAAATGAAGGTGTAGGATCCAGAGAGACGTGTTTTATAGACCAGGTCACACATGCGCGCCTAGCTCTACGAGGCTATACTGTGTTACTGTTTCATCATACAAGTAGCAATGGGACTATTGATGTTTGTAGAGATCTGGAAGAGCTCCCCACCGAAGGGAGTGCGTATAGAGACCCACCGTTCAGGCCCGTCCCATTTGGACTTAGGTTTCTTCTCTGTTCTTCAGGAAAAGCTTCTCTACGTAAGTTTGGATAGGGAACTTATACAAAAGATGAATGACAGCTAGTTTGGTGTCCAGTTTCAGAAGCCAGCGCATTCTGTCAGTGGTAGCTGATTGGCTGCATGATAAACTGTAGATGCAGCAATGTTATATATAACCCACATTGTGCTGGAATTTGTCTCCCAAATATGACTAATTTTATATATTGCAGGTATCAACTACGTGAATGAGTGTCTACCAATGCCCAAAAAATCATTTTATGTCACCCAAAAGTTGATTGTTGTCTATCGATTCACCTAAGTCACATAACTGTCGAAATAAGCGATTCTCGGCAGCCATTTAAAAAAAAATGGCCGCCATCTTAAAATCCATCCGTTCTAGTGCAGCAAAAGTGTGCTGGTCAACTTCCTTGGGTGCGCAAATGTGGGGATAGCCGTTTAAATTAAACTTTTATGTGTCTTAGAAGTGCCGATTTGCGAATTTGATGGTTTCTAATGGCGGCCATTTTGAAATCCAAGATGGCGGCCAACTACGGATTTTCAAGCCGGACTCCCCCTCCAAAAATGAATAATATGTGTTTCTCTGTCACTATGCAAAGTTTCATGCCTTTATCACAAAGTGCACAATCGACCCATTTTTTGTTACATATCTGCCGGACTACATAAGCTTCACTTTGATACCTCACTCGACCCCATCGGACCATGCAGCGTATTTCCAGTCTAGGGACTACTTTTTCTCCGCGGAGGCAGACCGCATCACCGCCAGGACCGCATCACCGCGGAGGAATACATCCCCTTTTCCACAACATTCAAGATGGCCGCCCACATCTCCTCAGAAATTCAAGATGGCGGCCAAACTCTGGCAGATCGAGTTGCCCCCCTTGCATCCAAAGTGTACAGATGGCGCCACCATAGGAAGTTGTGAAGTCATTTTTGCATCCGGGTGAAATAAGGTCCGATATCGCCTATATATTCTACTTACGTAACCATACAGAGCAATCAAAGCAAAGGACTGTCTTCTTAACACAAGGCTATTCTATGAATAACAACTTCTTTATTTGCTGCTGTGGAGCAATAAAGAAGTTGTTATCCATAGAATAGCCTTGTGTTATATACGCCGACTTCTAAATGCTTCATATATAGTTCTTAATGAAAGAAATAAAATATTACCTTTAGTCATGCTGTCCAAATCCTTTTGAACGCATAAAACAATGTTGGGGTGATCAGTTGTACAAATGTCACGATATTTCTCTGAGTTTCGCCGCGGAAAAGTGATCCCTCGCGAACATATATAGAAAATGTCACACAGTACTGCACCTATGGCGCAAAAGATTCATTTTTCCACTTCTAGTACGGTGTTGTATCATCATTTGTAGCGAATCTCATCAAGCACAGGATAAAAGTAATCTAATTAAAAAACATCACAGTCACGCGGAGTGGAATTGTTCGCGTCATAACGTTGCACCAACAGTTCACATTTTTGGTGTGCTCAAATCCATCCACGCTGTACCAGCGAAACATTTCTCCACGAGACACACACATCATAAATCCATTTCAGTAAATGTACACTGGCATCTTAAAAAATAATATTTTCCAAAACAGACAAGTTCACAATATCCCTTATCTCGGCCGAATTCTGAGATTTCGTGGAATACACAAATGTTCACAGTTCATAATCCATAGATAATTTCAAACACACAGCTGTCCGTATAACAATTTCGTGTCCTCTTACACGTCGGATGACACTTTCTCGGCTTTTAATTTCACTGAAAACATGCAGCTAGCCGAGTAAGCATAGCGTGTCGGAGGGGCCAAATGTGACAATGGTATTGTTCAGAGATATTGGTTCTATGCGTGTATGATGGAGTATGGGAGGTAATTCACGCTGTACCAGATCCCGAGTTGTTGCCCTTGGTCTGATAGGTCTTTGATTGTGACGTCACGGAAACACAGACTTCCGTTTCATTTTGGCAATATAGACCTGTGTGAACCAACACGATTGTTTTAGTTCTTTTCTCTTATTTTATTAGGTAAGTGACCCCGACATTGCATAGATTTTGTAGTAAATATGTCAAGGAAATTGTTATGAGTCGATTAACGTAAAGTTCTGTCAGGAATAATTGTAGTTTTAATGTTTTATGTGCCAGTCAGGCGTAACGTTGAAAGTGCGCGCTCGAACACGTGGAATGAACACATTATGTGTAGGACTTGATCTGTGAGGCGTACGTGTCTAGTCTCATGTTCCGATTATGATAGAAATGTTCCATAATTTTGAGTAAACATTAAACTATTGTCCGATAGAAAATGTAACCTAATGATCGGTAAAATATTTCAGTTATTGTTGCAGTTTCGAATTGTTTACATAGTTGAGGTACAGAGTTCACGCTCTCATTTCAGTACAAACATATTGAGCGCTCGTTATAAAACTATGTTATTTGTCCGTATAGCTTGGAAATGTTCGGTAATATTGTTCATTCACATAAGACAGCAGATATTATTTAATTATTTTATTTCTATATCTATGAGCCCTGGTACTCGTTTCCATACCTATGATTTTATGCTCTCATATGTCTGAGTACAGTTATCTTTTCTTGTTCTGTAAGCATGATGATTTAGTATTTGTCACATTGAAATATATGGCCGCCAGTAGTAGGTAAAACACGGGACGAGGCCTGTTTTCCAGGGAGGTAAACCTTGGTCCCCTTTTTTCCAGGTTAAAGGTATAGGGCACGCCCCATCGCCTTTCACCTCTGGGGCGCCAGGGGGCGCCACCAGCTCAAGATCACGTGGAGGTCAAAAGTAGTTCCGGCAACCTGTAACCTTTGTATTCCTCCGCGGACAGAAAGTAGTCTCAGTGGGTTTTTCCCACAATGTCGTGGGTGATCAAATTCTCCGGCAATCTCCGGCAATCTTCAGGGGCGAGAGGGGTCCCTAGTGTACCGATTGGGTTGTATGAGGTATCAATGTGAAGCATTCGTGAAGGGGCATCTGATGGGGTGGGTGTGGGGTTGAAATATCGTCATTCTGCGCATGCGCGATAGACCAAGGGTATGGAAATAGACGTTTTGGGGTCTAGGGGAGCCCCTAGTGGTCCGATGGAGTCGAATGAAGTATCAATGTGAAGCCTATGTGAGGGGGCATCCCACTGGGTGGGGGTGGAGTTGGAATATGGTCATTCTGCGCATGCGCGGTAGACCAAGGGTATGAAAATAGACGTTTTGGGATCTAGGTGAGCCACTAGTGGGTCGATGGAGTCGTATGAGGCATCCATGTGAAGCCTATGTGAGGGGGCATCCCACTGGGTGGATGTGGGGTCGGAATATCGTCATTCTGCGTATGCGCAATAGACAAAGGGTATGACAATAGACGTTTTGGGATCTAGGTGAGCCACTAATGAGCCGATGGAGTTGAGTGAGGTATCCATGTGAAGCCTATGTGAGGGGGCATCCGATTGGACTAGGGTCTCGGCCGTTGTCCACATTCTGCGCATGCGCAGACAGGGAATTCTGGGAAAAGGGTGTGGATATAGACGTGTTAGGGTTTAGGTGAGCCCCTAATGACCCTATGGTGTTGTATGAGGTCTTATTTTGAAGCTGTCATGAGGGAGCATCCGACTGGGCTAGTGTGTCGTTCGTTGTCAATAGTCTGCGCATGCGCAGTCTGGCCGTAGTATAGAAATAGACGTGTCGGGGTTTAGGTGGGCCACTAGTGGGCCGATTGGATCGAGTGATGTATCAATGGAAAGCATACGTGAGGGAGTCTCCAACGGGCTGGGGGTGACGTGGAACTGACGTCATTCTGCGCATGCGCAGTAGAGAAAGTGTATGGAAATAGACGTTCTGGGGCCTAGGCGAGCTATTTTTGGGTCGATGGAGTCGAGTGCGGTATCCATGTGAAGCCTATGTGAGGGAGCAACCGCCTGGAGTAGTGTCTCGGCCGTTGTCCACATTCTGCGCATGCGCAGACAGGGAATTGTAGGAAACGGGTGTGGAAATAGATGTTTTTGCGGTCTAGGTGGGCCACGAATGGTCCGGTGGAGTCGAGTGAGGTATCAAAGTGAAGCATTAGTGAAGGGGCATCCAGTCATGGATGGGTGCATGTAAAATTAGGGGTATGACGTCACTTCCGGTTTGGGTGAATGGGGCGTAACCTGGGAACATGATAAGACATGTACCGACCTGTCTGTGGGGGGTTTTCCCGCCAGAATTTCGCTGACGTATGCGCCTGCATCCGTGTATGCATGAGGGTCTGTGTGAATGGGGTGTGACCTGGGAACATGATAGGAATGCATGTACTGACCTGTCTGGGGGGGTTTCCCGCCCGACCGCAGCGCGCGCGCGGGTTCTCCGGAAGTGCGCGGCATCACCGGCAGTGCGTGGATGAATGTCGGGTCAAAAGGTCAAAGATCACATCCAGGTCAAAAGGTCCAAGGTCTCCCTTTCGGCAAGGTTCGGCAACAATGTTGCGGCATCGATATACAGAGCTTGAACCCAAAAAAGGGGATTGTAAATTAACCTGGGAAGGATGGGCAGTTCCATTTGGACCAATCAGCGGTCGAGAAAAAGAGCCAATGAGCGATCGATAAAAAAACCAATGGACGGGTACTAGAATTTCGCTCACGGCTGCGTCTACATCCGGGTACTAGAATGCTTTCGCCTACGTCCGCGCCTACATCCGGGTACTTATATGTAGGTGTATAAAAGTGGGAATATTTAGAGCATTGCTGCATTCATTGGCCTATTTATCCTCATTTTGTGCTTAAGCTTTGACTAGTGAAATCTCATGTTAAATGAAATCCTATACAAAATAACATTACACTACCGAACAATCACGGACTTTCACGAAGGGCCGTCACAGGGCGTAGTAGAAAAAAGCGCATTTCTAACCTTATTGACCTTATGGCGCAAGCGAGTATAACAAGTGTCCATGACTCACACGGTTTATAAAACCCTACCCAACAGGTACACTATCATTCTCCACCCTGGCAGCGAGCGGAACAGAGCTTGCGTTATTCCAACTGACGTCCGACGTCTACCTCATCGTCAATGACGATCACATGGAGCTGGTCCAAGACGCACCGCAGAAGATGAAGATTTTGTTATCGCTATCAGGCTGGACTCTATTGACACGATTGTTACAGGGAAAAGAGCCCGAAAGGGATTTCATGCACGTGGAAGTCGGTGTGCACATACGCACTGCTGGAGAGGATTCCCTTTTTCTCCGGTTGGAACAGAGTGGAGGTACCTATATCACACTCTGTCCACCCTTATGGATGGCACTGAAAGATGTACTCCCCGAGGTGGATAACTTACTACACCCCGAGGTGAAAGAAGGGACTGTGGCTACCCGGAGGCTTACACCTGGCTGCACCCTATTGTTGTACCCCAAACGAGTGGACCTCATCGATAGCGGACTTAGGTGTTGGTGTACGCCTGAACCCAAAGCGCACGTCTCTTTGTCACCGGAAGGATGGACTACCTTGAAACGGGTGTTGTTGGGTGACCTGCACGATGATAGCATTCACCTGTGTGACGACGTCTACATTTTCTGCGGTCCCTTTTTCGCTCGACTCCTCTGTCTGAACGACGGTGGTTTTACCCTGGACCCGGATCTATGGACGGCTTTGGAACAAGTAGTCCCCATTGTCGATGAGGTACTATATCTACAGGAGCCACATAACCAATCAGAATAGTACGTATACCGGACTACACCCGTAGAGCTACGTCTAGGCGCGCATGTGTGACATGGTCTGTAAAACACGTCCCTCTGGATCCCACACTTTCATTTCTACGGTGACAGAGCCATGATGGACATCCATCCCTATGCGACTCGCATTTTACAGCATGCGGTCGTGTTGAATTCACTCACAGGTTACCGAGCAGTGGTTCGGTCCATGTTTTCAGATGGCGCCGACAACGAGGGGCGACGCCAGATCCTGAAAGAGTTCACAGAAGCGGTGCTCGACAGAGTACACACGATGGAGAGGTGTGCCATCACTCACCACTACTGGACTATGACAGCCATCCTTGATGCTCGGGCTATGGACCACGAGCGCTCACGCCGGAACCAGCGACGGCTGGTTGGTCTCGCAATAGTCTGTGCCCTATTGACCCTGGCGCGGTGGCATTGACAGCGGGACCTCACCATAAATACGAGGGTCAGACAGAGTGTGTGTCATTCAACGATCGTCATTGGGTCAACCATGTCACCAGTTCTACGAGCCATCCTTCCCCTTACACCCCGGGTGGGGTTACACGTCTATGAAGATAAAGTCACCCTCGTGGAAGACAGTGGAGATGTTTGCTGGTCGCGCGCTGAGACCGTATCGAATACGGTTACGCTACACCGTGACGGCTGGACCAAATTTAACCGGGTGTTGAGCGGTGAGCTCGACGGACACCTCATCCACATAGACAATGCCATCTACGTATACCGTGGACCCTTCTTCCCACGCCTGGGCCGTTACCAAGACCCTACGCGAGGCTTCACCCTAGACCCCGATCTGTGGACAGCCTTCGAGAAAGTGGTGGGTGCCTATCGTGGACCAGCTGTTTACACCGGACGAGCGGTCATCAGACGAGTTGGAGTGGGCTCGTGCCCTCAGAGAAGCGGCAGCAGAACCCAATGAACAAATGTCTAGCAATGAACCAGACGACGATGCCATTGATTACCCGTCTAGACTTTGACCAACCGATCCTTTGATCTCACGGGGTTCTCTGTATAAATACGAGAGACAGTCAAATCTGGTACCATTCACGTACTGACCATGACGGAGCATATAATACTGGCGTATCTCAGCTTGACCCCCGAAGTTTTCCTGCACGTTTATGCAGATAAGGTCGATATCATGGAGGAGGTGGGAGACATCTGTGATGCGGACCCTACACAACCGTGCCCGGTCCACATTCGTCTGTCCCGGGAGGGCTGGACCAAATTCAAACGGGTGTTGTCTGGTGAACTGGACGGCGACCTCATCCACTTGTGTCACGATGTGTACATCCGACGCGGCCCTTTCTTTGCTCAATTGGCTCGGCTAGATGGGGGTACAGTGCTTTTTACCCTTCACCCTGATCTATGGTCTGCATTGGAAGATGCCGTGGTAGATGTGGATCAGGTGCTTATCAAGCGGTCATCAGACGAGTTGGACTGGTCATTTACCATGGACACTGTGGAAGCCAACGAAGAAAATCAGAAAGAAACTCCGGCCCAAGATATACCCGTTATAAATAAACGATAGAGCCAGGGTCCATCATCATTTGTCACCATGAAGCGCTGGGAGAAGGTGTTGGATAACTTATACTACAGTCCCGACAGTCCGGCGGCCTATAGTGCATTGTCGGCTCTCTATCGAGCGGCCAAACCCCAGGGGATACAACGTGCCCAAGTCCGAGATTGGTTAAGAAAACAAGACACCTATACCTTACATCGATCTGTCCGTCGCCATTTTCTACGGAACCGGGTCATCGTGGGAGGAATAGATGCCCAGTGGCAAGCGGATTTGGTCGATATGAGCGCCTTTGCCAAACACAACGATGGGAATCGGTATATCTTGACGTGCATCGATATCCTATCGAAGTATGCGTGGGTGGTACCCATCCGGACGAAAACGGGGGCGAATCTCATAGCGGCGTTCAAAGACATCTTCAAGACCGGGCGCAAACCATTGTATTTGCAAACCGGCGAAGGCACGGAATTCCTCAACAGACCGTTCCAACAGTTTCTGAAAGCCCAGAAGGTGTTTTTCTTCCATACGTACAACGAGACCAAGGCTTCCGTGGTGGAAAGGTTCAACAGGACATTCAAAGGCCGCATGTATAACAATTTCACCTATAAGAATACAAGGCGGTACATCGATGTTCTCCCGAAACTTGTGAGTGGTTACAATCGAGCCTATCACCGGAGTATTGAGAGAGCCCCCATTACCGTGACCCAACGCAATGAAGCCCAAGTCCGGCGTGTCTTGTATCCCAGGCAATCGCAGCGAACGACGAAGGCGGTGTATAAGGTCGGGGAGCCCGTACGGATCAGTAAAGTCAAAGGTCAATTTGAGAAAAGTTACTTGCCCAACTGGAGCGATGAGCACTTCCTGATTAAACGGCGCCTACCCCGACAGCAGCGAGTCTATGAACTGGAAGATCTTCAAGGGGAACCGTTGCTAGGGACGTTTTACCAAACGGAATTACAGCCTGTCGTAAAAACACAGCAAGACTACTACACGGTGGAGCAGATTTTGAAAACGGAACGTCGACGGGGCAAACTGTTTCATTTCGTGAAATGGCAAGGTTGGCCCAGTTCCTTCAATTCCTGGGTCGCTGCCAACCAGGTGAAACGACTATAAAGCCAGACACCACTGCCGTCATCCTTCATTCCACGTCCGACCACAGTGCTATGGACAAACAGCAGCTGCCTCTGAACACAGCATCTCCCAAAACGCGCAAAGCGCAAGTGGGCTTTATGGTAATACTGCTAACCCTGCTGAGTGTGTTGTACGGAGGTGTGTTTTACGACGTAGCCTATGTCAGCACGTTACTTAACCAACTGAGAACACCAGCCATCAGTGAAACCGGTCTATAGATAGCACCAGTCAACCCCGTATCGAGCCCAGTCACCACCACACCCCGTGTACAAGCCCCATCGAGCTCCACACCAAGCTCCACACCTACACCAAGTACACCCACTACGTCTGAAAACCCACCGGATTTCATCCCTCACACTGAACAGACAACGACGACCGACGTTATACCCACCACCATCATCACTCACAGTCAACAGACAACGACGACCGACGTTGCACCCACCACCACCACTCCAGTTCACTCGTACGAAATTTACAAGAGCGGGTTACCACGACAGCGCATACAGCTCGAACCATGGACCCTCGGTGGCAGCATCCCTTCACTTGCGTCATCGCAGGGCCGACGGGCTCCGCCAAAACGCACTTCGTCCGGAAGCTCCTTCAACACGCCGAGAGCATGATCACCCCACCCACTGTCCGAGTCGTGTGGTGTTACGGAGAATGGCAGGCAGCGTATGCAGCAATGCCCCACATCACGTTCGTGGAAGGCCTACCCAACCTGGCCGATTTGGAACCCGACACCTTGGTGGTTCTGGATGATCTCATGGCGGAGACGGATGCGCGGGTCACCCAACTCTTTACCAAAGGCAGCCATCATCTACGGCTCAGCATCATCTACATTGTACAGAATCTGTTCAGTAAAAACAAAGAACATCGGAGATGCAACAGATCTTACAGAGACCGGGGTTAAGCGACAGTGAGAAAGTACAACGGTACAATGAGACGCTTCAACGGTACATGACGTTCATGGACCAATACAAAACCCTCTCTACCCCACCACCACCACCACCACCACGTGACACACTGCCGACCTCAGCACCGCTCCAACAGCTGCCATTACCAGGGGTACCACCCATAGCCCCACAGTGGGTCGAAGACGAAGTGCTGAAGAGTGTACCTGCATCGTTTAAGAAACAAGCTGGCCTAGTATTACAACGTATGAAACAGAATCCTAACATGACTTGGAATGATAAAGGCGAACTCCGGGTACAGAATCAGGTGGTCCCCGGGACCCACATGACGGATTTAGTGAACGACCTGATGCGTCAACGCAGGTCGCACACGGATCCTCGAGGATGGGAGGGCTTCGCTCAAGGCTTGAAAGACATGCATGTACCACAGGAATTGGTGGGGAATCCCCACCGCTGGGCCTTTATGCAGCGGACCCAGCAATCGCCGAGTGGCCCACTACCTTCTTGGGAAGCCGAATGGGAACCGGAGTCACCCCCAAAACACCACCACAACAGGCACCTTCTTTTCAGGCCTTTAAAAAACCACCCTTGATCAAGACACCCCACATCTCCAAAGCCGTGACACGTAGCAACTCACCGCGACGAACACGACGCCGGACACAACCGCCCAAGGCCTGGAACACCTATTAAAACCAACAGCAGCAGCAGGACAGCTCAGTCGCCATGTTTTACCTCACCCTACCCAGTAACAGTTCGCTGGATGTGTTTCCTGACAACACCTTGGCCAAGTACGTCACCCAGTTACCGCAACTGTTGCATTTATCTGGACGATGGGAATGCGGCCTCGTGGATATCCAATACCCTTACTCGTGGTACAACGTGCGAGCCAATGAAGTGTGGTACGAGGTCACCTACGAAGGCAAAAACACCCGACTCACCCTCCCCGAAGGCCAATACGATACCCCCAAGGAGTTCATGGGTGGGCTGACAAGACTGTTGCATTATAAGGCTCTACGGGAGGTCACGAAAACTTAAAAACCCGTCAAATCCTTTCCCTTCAAGAATCACGTGGACTTCGATTACAACGTACACAACGGCAAGGCACAGATCCTCCTTACCGCCAACGTGAGTGTCGTACTGAGTCCTATCCTACAGCAAATGTTGGGTCTCGCTCACGCGACCTACACGGGTCCATCCGAGGACCATGGCCAGACTCCGATGGATATGAAGTCGGGTATGTACGGACTCTATGTCTACTCGGACGTGGTCGACAACCACATCGTGGGCGATATCAACACACCTCTGTAACGGGTGGTGCCCATTAAAAAGACGTATGGAGATCAAGTCACCCACAGTTTCACTCACATGCTCTACCTACCCGTACGACAAACCGACATCAACACTATCACGGTGGATATAAGAGATGACACGGGACGACCGGTGGCATTCGAACGAGGAAAAGCTATGCTGACACTTCATTTTCGACAAGCACGTGCTCCCCACTTTGTATAATGAAGGTCCCTTACGAGTGCGATGCACGAAGCTATATGGACTATTATGCCCAACAGGCCGGCGGTGGCCTTCCGGTCTTTAGTGATGCACGCAGCCAACGAGGACATGGGCTGGGGAACATACTCGGGAGCATCGTCAAAACGTTTCTGCCCTTGGTGACGCGTGGGGTGAAAGCAATCGGCAAACAAGCGGTACGCAGTGGACTGCAAGTCGCCGGTGATGTCTTGAGGAGGTACGGCACCCAAAGAAGCCTTGAAACGTCGGGCCAAAGAAGCGGGAGGCGTCTTGGTGGCCAAAGCACAACGCACCGTAGGGAATAAAAGAGCTGCCCCACCGAGACCACGCACCAGTCGACGACCGACCCAGCGACGACGCACATCGAAGACCCAGGATATCTTTTCTTAACCATGTCCTTGATCCACGCAGAGTCCTGTCCCTCCACCAACAGTGAATTTGATTTGTGGACCGTGCCGCCCACACAGACCAGTGCCGAACAAGGATTATGGGTGGAGCATCTCCCGCTCTCCAGCATCAACGAAACAGGGCCCATCGAGTTCACCATCAGTAATGCGGATACGGCCTATGTGGATTTAGCCCATACGTACTTGTATGTGAAAGCCAAGGTCGTCAATGGGGATGGCTCCAGAATCATCCAAGCTGCAACGGTGGGCCCGACGAATCTCTGGCTGCACTCGATGTTTCAGCAGGTGGATATATTTCTCAGCGACAAACTCATCAGTGACTCGACCAACACGTACCCCTATCGAGCCTACATCGAGACGCTCTTGTCGCATGGACGAGAGGCTAAAAAATCTCAACTGACAGCCGCTTTATTCTACCAGGACACAGCCGAGCACATGGACACGGTGGACAATGAAGGATATAACAAATGGAAGGCTTTCACTGCGAACGGCGCCTCGGTGGATCTCATGGGTCGATTACACGCAGACATGTTCATGCAAGACCGGTACCTCTTGAACAAAATCCCCATCAAAATCCGACTGATACGGGCGCCTCCAACCTTCGCCTTGATGGCCACTAACGTAGACGGGCATGCAGCTGACTATAAGATTGTCATCCAAGACGCAGTCCTGTATGTCCGAAAAGTGAAACCGAATCCAGCCGTTCAATTGGGACACATGAAAGCCTTGGAAACAAAACCAGCCCAGTACCCTATCCGACGTGTACAAACCAAAGTGTTCTCTGTGCCTGCTGGAAATATGGGCGCCAACGAAGAAAACCTGTTCCTGGGGGAACTACCCAAGCGATTGATCCTGGCCTGTGTGGAAAATACCAGTTTCAGCGGAGCCTACCCAGAGAATCCGTTTGACTTTAAACATTTCGGCATCAATTTTGTGGCCCTGCATGTGGACGGACAACAGGTCCCAGCCACGGCCTTAACACCGAACTTTGGGCGCAGGAATTTCATTCGAGCCTATCAGAGCCTGTTTACAGCCACCGGTCAAATCAAGCAGGACGAAGGGAATATGATCAGTCGAGAGAACTACGCGAACGGATACACGTTGTTCTGTTTCGATCTGACCGCCACCTTAGAGAACGACCATCAGCTGGCCCTCGCCAAGCAAGGCAATTTACGGTTGGATATCCACTTTGCACGAGCCCTCGGGACCACCGTCAATGTGATCTGCTACGCCGAGTTTGACAACATCATTCAAGTGGATAAGGCGCGCAACGTCCTGTGTGACTTCTCCACCTAACATGGATACAGACCAGATAACCACCGTGCTGGAGAATGACCCAGGGACACGTATGGTCTTTCAAGGGGTGTTCGCCCGAGATATGTTCCAATTAGACCGTATGTATCCTGCTGCTTACGTTCTCAACACGGACCCGATGGATCGGCCCGGTGAACATTGGGTGGCCGTGTACTTGACAGAAGCGCAGGGCGAATACTTTGACCCGTACGGCCTCCCACCCCTCCATCCCGATTTAACAGACTTCATGGATCAAGGCACAGAGACGTGGTGTTGGAACAGTCAAACGTTGCAAAGCCTGACCAGTAGCGTGTGCGGACAATATTGCTTCTTTTACCTGTACCATCGATGCCGGGGAAGGACCTTATCTACCATCGTACAGATGTTTGACGAGTACCCCAAGGCCGAGGACCGCGATGTACTCGTATATGACTGGGCCGCCGATCATTTCAATGTACAAGCCCCGTTCTGGGCTTAAGTTCTTTCAATGTACAAGCCCCGTGTTCTGGGCTTAAGTTTACAAGCCCCCTGTTCTGGGCTTCAGTTCTTTCAATGTACAAGCCCCCTGTTCTGGGCTTTAGTTTTCACGTGGTTGTTCTCATGTTGTTGTTGTTCACTGAATTAGAAAATGAGATCTCACCAAAAAACCCTGTCTTGTGTGTTTTCTATATGAGCATAGTGCATGATTACAAGCGTCTAGTCCGTCATTCATAATCCAGTCGTCGTCCATTAGAGAATATCCGCGTCCATAATCCAAAGACCTATTCCATATTCCATATAACAGTATTAGCACCAAATTCAAAAAGACAATCATAGTATACATTCCTGCAAGAGAGAAGCGGTCAACAGTTTTCAATGATGCCGGCAAGACGTCATGATGTTCCAAAAATATCAGACATGTGGGGATTCGGTCAAACTGGCCTTGAACACCGTATTAGCCAATCAGTGGCCTAGGATGGGGCCAAAGGTAACCCATCAATGTCCAGAAAACAATGCAAGAGCCTTGCAGTAAAATGGAGAGCCAACGAAATCAGCCCACAGACCAAGTACATGTTTTGGTCTAGGTTAAGAGCGGTCATTCCAACATTTGACGATGAGTTACAAGTTACAAGAGCAACAAGTGGAGTGAAAAAAACTATAGAGGTTGTAGGTGCGGAAAGACATGACCGAATCCCCACATGTCACCACGAAGACCAAAAAAAACCCTGTCTTGTGTGTTTTCTATATGAGCATAATGCATGAAGGCTATAACAGACATGTGGGGATTCGGTGAAACTGGCTTTGAATACCGTTGAGAAAGTAGACAATCAGTGGCCTAGGATAATCCGAAATTCACCCGCACATTGTGGGAAAAACCCACTGAGACTACTTTCTGTCCGCGGAGGAATACAAAGGTTACACGTTGCCGGAACTACTTTTGACCTCCACGTGACCTTGAGCTGGTGGCGCCTCCTGGCGCCCCAGAGGTGAAAGGCGACGGGGCGTGCCCTATACCTTTAACCTGGAAAAAAGGGGACCAAGAGTTACCTCCCTGGAAAACAGGCCTCGTCCCGTGTTTTACCTACTACTGCCGCATTAATGAAAACTAAATACAAATTCTTTAGGAATTAAATGTTTTAGTCACATTATTGCAGTAAATCCATATAAACTAAATGCCAATTCTTTAGGAATTGTATGCTTTATTCACCAGTATTGTAGAAAATCCATATACATTGTGCAAAGATTATTGTTTCATGTATTGAACATGACAGACTTCCGTTTCATTTTGGCAATATAGACCTGTGTGAACCAACACGATTGTTTTAGTTCTTTTCTCTTATTTTATTAGGGACTGGCTCGTCCCAGCGAGGGTAACACAAACGCTATGGAATCTGATATTAAACGTGCTGCGAAGTCTCAAACAAACGGAAATATGCCACGAAATTACACTCTCATACACTCCGACACAAGCTTATTTCCATATGCGGACACATCGTTACTATCAGCAACACACTCACTTGTCGCCAAATGAAGTTGGGAACACTCCTTCCTATAAAACATAGACGAGTGTGTTTTGCTCGTGCTTTGACGAATGACGTCAGGTAAAGGAGCTTTTCCAGAAAATAACTGTCCCCTATGGAAGGCTCTGTAGCAGCTACTAATGACACAATTCTCACAATTGCGAAGCGACAATGGTGTCATTGGCAGTTTTCAGATCGCCAGCTAATTTCGTAATTGCGTCATCAGCAGGCGACCGCATGAAGAATCGACCGCTAATGACATCAGTAGTTGTGTCATTAGTAGTTGTTATAACAAGTATAAAATAATGAGTATATAAACAACACATTGATCATCTGAAGAGGAGTGTTATAATTTACTACCGATATCTATTTTATGTCAAGGGGCGTACAGCATCTTGGCAAATGGGGTTTCTGCATGGAGCCAGTTAGATTAAAATAAAAAATACCACTATCTTGTTAAATGAAGCGATGAATATATCAAATACAGCGCAGTTCATCAGCGGAAAAATGGATATACATATCAGAGCTGTTGAATTCCTTAATTTGGGCACATAGTCCTGGCTCTGGGGGGGTTTCTGTGTACATCTCTCTTTTACAGCAAAACTTGGTATTTTCCTGTTCTGTATGTTGAGACCCTTGGAAAAAGTTTGGGTAACACTCCCAGATCAAGTCCGTTTTTTCTGCACAGCCCAATACATGATTATGACTTGACGCCAATTGGCCAAAATGTTGAAATTAAATCTTCATATAATAATTCACTGGTAGACAGAATTAGATTCAAATGTAACATTTATTTATCATGTTTAGACATAACTAACACATTTTTAGCATGGTTCAATATCATAAACCTTCTTTTTCAGCAAAAAAATACGCTATTTAGCGAAATTTTGCCTAAAAATGACTTTCAGTTTAAAAGTCGCTCAAAATTTGATCACCCCTCATACACCCAATTTTGTAGATAGAGCAACCAAAATTGGTCAGAAGTTTCCTTATCAAGTCTTTTGATAACTCCATGCATCATATTTATGATTCAGGGTATTGTATAGTCACAGTTTGGTTAAATGTCGGCAAAAGTTACCCCTACCCCCAAAAAGCGGCATTAACCAAATTTGGTTAAATTGGTCTAACTTTAAAAGTAATTCTGATATGAAGTTCGTTTTGGTGTCTATGTATGGGTTTTTGATACCACGCTATTCATTGGAACCATAATCAACCCATTTTGAGTTGACCTAATTTGCATTAATTCAAAATGGCCGCCAAAAGCTCCAGGTTAAGACATCAGTCAAGAAGGACAAAGACAAAGTAAGTGTTACAGTAAGTCCAATAGAGTTTTTGTATGGATCTGTGGTGTTACAATCATGAAATATCACTGCTTAATCATTGTACGTAGGCCTATACCTATTCAAATTGATTAATTTGCATAATTCCAAGATGGCAGCGCCATGAACAGACAAAATTTACAATGGTTATTTACATGCACAGGCATGATTAATCGTGATTTTTAACACAAACGCAAACAAAATTGTCCATCCAGTGATAATTAATCTCTCTCAGAACTACTTTGAAGGTGCTGCCATCTACCTTAAGGAATCTGCAACATCTTGAAGCCATGAGCATTTCAGGAAGCAGATATTTTGTTTTGGACCTGCTTGTTTTGCTTGTGGAGATACCCATTCGTTCCATGGAAACTGTGTCTGTGCCTTGTCCGATGAAAGGGAAGAGTATGAGGAACAACCCAAATAGAATTTCAGCAGCAATGTTCATACCATGATAATTTGTTTCCTGATCCTTCTAATTGGTCAACATGCATATCCAATAGGCCTTTGTTTGTCACGAAGGCTATACTCCCGAAGTATTTTTTATTGATAGATACTTGGTACATGTATCTACCGGATTAATGTAACTTTAACATCTCCATGATTGCTCTTTGTCACCTTCTGGCTCTCAACAGCGTTATATAAGACATAATTTGAGTGAAATAAGCCTTGAAAAGCAAGACCTATAACATGTAAATGGTGCCCTCTTTTTTGAGTTGGTGAACTAAATTCCCACTATTTTCGATGGATAGTATGTTGAAAATTGCTTGAATACGGATAAATATATCACTGTGGCTTATCAGTCGGCATGGTACTCGGTCAGACTCGCACACAAAAACACACACCAATACACCCACCCACCTACACACACACACACACGTGCACGCACACATACACACACTTCCTGTAGTTTGTACCCTACAGGAGAGGTAACACCATCAGGTAGCCAGATCGAACATGGCCACTTTCTCAACTACTCGAGCATGCGCACCTCCGAAGCTTCCCTTCCTGTACTACTACTCGACAACGCATGCGCTGCATGACGTGACTTCCATTATGCCTTACGGGCTATACGGTACAGGGTGCACCACAGGTGCATGCGCATGCGTTCGATGTCACTTCTGAGCTCCAAGCTCAGACTCCAAGAGTTCTGCCCCACGGGAGCTATCACCACCATCGGGCGTTGTTTCTCCACTACGCAGAAATGAATAGAACGGGGGTTTTCCCAGAAAATTCGCCGAAGAGCAAATATATTCCCACGAATGCTTCACACTGATACCGCTTGGAAGTGGATATGGGGCTACCACCCACCTCGGCCATGGAAAATGCAATCAGAATGCGCAACCAACTGTTTCAGGACATGCTGCCTGAACAATATTCTGGAATGCCGGGCGAGGATTAGAACATACGGATTAGAGCGAACATTGCAACACATATATGGGAAGTGGGAAGAGGTGCCAACATACTGACAGAGCCACATGACTTCACAGTATAGTCTTCTAGTTAACCTATTCTAAAGCAAATACCAAGAATCTAACGATTCGTGATATGTGTTGTATCCCAAGTACGCTTTTATTGTATCTGTTCATGTGGTAACTTGGATGACATGATCACACGGCCCCTATCACCGACATAAGCGGTATTAGATACAAATCAAGAGAGCTATGATGGAAATGCTCTGATAACTCGTATATTGGTAATTGGTGAGCTGTGTCGCTGTGACAACTCATACACTGGGGATTGGTGAGCTGTATCGTCGTCAGAGGAAATGACGGCATTTAACACAAAAGACTAGTGTGTAAGGCCCGATGTTGACCCAACATCAACTTCCCACAATGCCAACATATATCAAAGACCAAACAATCTGTACAGGTGATGGGCCTCGGGGAAGAAACATCCACCAGCAGAATATCGCCATATACAGGTAAAAAGTACAACACATATAAGGGAAATGGGAAGAGCATGACCGAACATTGAACTTTCTCGAAGGATGGCTTTTGAGTGGATAAGACCAGCCGAGAATGCATCTAACCGGCGAGAACGAATATGATAGACGCAGCCCCAAATGGGGGCTTCTGATTAGACAAGAGCAACGCAACACACCCAACGCAGCTCCCCCAGCGTGGGTACGATATACAGGAGGGAGAATGCAATGATTGACCTGTCAACCATGTTGTTATTGTTGTTCTCTCATCATCATGGCGCTATGGCGTTACGGCATTTCGATGAATTAGTTTCATTTCCATGTAATATCTAGAAAATCATCGCTTCAGGTCTAATTCACCAGGGCGTTGAAGCATTAAGCTTAGTGTTGGTGGATGTTGCTACACCTGATACGACCCATTCCGACCACGGATGGTCCATTTCTACCACAAACACCTGCGTGGCATAGGCCTATTGGATATGCATATTGACCAATTAGAAGGATCAGGAACAAATTATCATGGTATGAACATTGCTGCTGATATTCTATTTGGGTTGTTCCTCATACTCTTCCCTTTCATCGGACAAGGCACAGACACAGTTTCCATGGAACGAATGGGTAGCTCCACAAGAGAACAAAGAACAGGTCCAAAACAAAATGTCTGCTTCCTGAAATTACAACGCATATAAGGGAAGTGGGAAGAGGTGCCGACATACTGACAGAGCCACATGACTTCACAGTGTAGTCTTCTGGTTAACCTATTCTAAAGCACATACCAAGAATCTAACGATTCGTGATATGTGTTGTATCTCAGATACGCTCTTATTGTACCTGTTCATGTGGCAACTTGGATGACACAACCACACGGCCCCTAGCACCGGCATAAGCGGTATTAGATACAAATCTAGAGAGCTATGATGGAAATGCTCTGACAACTCGTATATTGGTAATTGGTGAGCTGTATCGCTCTGACAACTCGTACACTGGGGATTGGTGAGCTGTATCGTCGTCAGATGAAAATGACGGCATTTAACACAAAAGACTAGTCTGTAAGGCCCGATGTCGACCCAGCATCAACTTCCCACAATGCTAACATATATCAGAGACCAAAAGGTCTGTACAGGTGGCGGGCCTCGGGGACGAAACGTCCACCAGCAGAATCTCGCCAGATACAGGTAAAAATTACAACGCATATAAGGGAAGAGGTGCCGACACACTGACAGAGCCACATGACTTCACTTCATGCACATGGCTTCAAGATGTTGTAGATTCCTTAAAGTAGATGGCAGCACCTTCTTAAGTAGTTCTGAGAGATATTATCACTGGATGGATTGTACTCAAACAATTTTGTTTGTGTTTGCGTTAAAAATCGAGATTAATCATGCCTGTGCATGTAATTAACCATTGTGAGTTTTGTCTGTTCATGGCGCTGCCATCTTGGATTTATGCAAATTAATCAATTTGAATAGGTATAGGCCTACGTACAATGATTAAGCAGTGATATTTCATGATTGCAACACCACAGGTCCACACAAAAAACTATATTGGACTTACTGTAACACTTACTTTCTTTGTCCTTCTGACTGATGTCTTAACCTGAAGCTTTTGGCGGCCATTTTGAATTTATGCAAATTAGGTCAACTCAAAAGGGGTTGATTATGGTTCCAATGAATAGCTTGGTATCAAAAACCCGTACATAGGCACCAAAACCAACTTCATATCAGAATTTCTTTTAATGTTAGACCAATTTAACCAAATTTGGTTAATGCCACTTTTTGAGGGTAGGGGTAACTTTTGTTGATATTTGACCCCACTGTCACTATACAATACCCTGAATCATAAATATGATGCATGGAGTTATCAAAAGACTTAATAAGGAAACTTCTGACCAATTTTGGTTGCTTTATCTACAAAATTGGGTGTATGAGGGATGATCGAATTTTGAGCGACTTTTAAACTGAAAGTGATTTTTGGGCAAAATTTCGTTAAATAGCGTATTTTTTTGCTGAAAAAGAAGGTTTATGGTATTGAACCATACTAAAAATGTGTTAGTTATGTCTATACATGATAAATAAATGTTACATTTGAATCTAATGCTGCCTAATCTTGAATTATTCCAGGAAAACTGGAATTTGCTATTTTGGCCGATTGGCTTCAAGGCGTAATCATGTATTAGGCTGTGCAGAAAAAACGTACTTGATCTGGGAGTGTTACCCAAATTTTTTCCAAGGGTCTCCACATACAGAACAGGAAAATACCAAGTTTTGCTGTAAAAGAGAGATGTACACAGAACCCCCCCCAGAGCCTATACTAACACCTTTTATTCGGCACAGCGAAATGCCTGAAGTTCCGAATCCAAATAAAGTCGGCATACCTGTGCGGGTACACCTACATCCATCATCTCGTTGTGACGTAATCAGCCACAACAAACCGACACACCGGAATCGAACTCAAATCTAGTATCCCTTACTACTCATGACAATGTTATCTTGTTTGAGTAACACGCGATTTGGGGAGAAATTTGGCGGAACTATCACTCTTGTACCATTTTTCATCTTTCTCGAGACCTATTCGGTGACGTTGTTCGCTCCTGGAGTTGGACGACGTGAGTCGCTGATTGTATGGGCTGAACTTTAGGCGATACACAAGGACAGAGTATCTTCGAGAAACTTTCTTTGAAGAATCTTATTTTGAAACCATAACATATCGGATTGATGCAGTAGTTAATCAACAAAACACAATTTAATATTTCTTGTAGCATGCCCCAGCTCGAGTCGACATTGGGCTTTGGTATGAGTGCCAATAGTAGAGGCGATAAGATCAAACTGACACCAAACACAGTCAGTAAAGCAAAGAGGGTCATGGACGCCTTCGAATCGGCCCTCTTGCTAGCATTCAACGACAATGAGCTCCTCCTAACAAAATAAATCAATCTTCCATAGCAGACGAATGCTGTGCTGAAAGTTAGCACACTGAAAACGCTTGAAATATACTGATGAACCAGTCTTAGTTCCTTGTTTGGGTCAGCGGAAGAGTAACAAAGCTCCGAGGTTTTCATCGGTCGAATCGCAGTGAAGAAATACACAAACAATACAGATATAATATTCAGAATCCAGATAGTTAGAAGGGCCAGACACGTTCGTATTTTACTGAACCTCCTCCGAAACTCGGCGGTAGATTTGACCACAAGGGTGTACCTGCTGATACCGATCAGGCACTGGGTGTGGATGGACAAGTTGGGCAACAACAAAAAGGTGTGCGCGTACAGAAAGCACATCAAATCATCCGAAGAGATTCCAGAATTCATAGCCAGGTACCAAGGCAGATTTATACAGCAGACTAGCATATCAACAAATGACAAATGTCCGATTAGGTAGTTAGCAGCAGTCCTCAGTCTCTTGTCTTTCATGATGGCCAGCAAGACGAGCAAATTTCCTCCAGTTCCAAAGACACAAATGAAGCAGACGACAACGAAATAAGTTGTTGATCTAGTAGATGTCTCAGACAGTAAATTAAACATTCCGCTCCGGTTATCGTACAGTTGTGTTGAATTAGTTACCGCTACTGGGAACTCAGTTGCCATCTTATTTGGAACAAAAATTATAACGACTGAATATAATTGTAAATGGCCAAGGCTACTGTTTCGTGTTCCCAGACTGATCATAAAAAAGAATCACGCTGCTGGACAAACTCAGCGAACATAGCAACTGTGCGACCACTGTGCCGAGAAGACGGCGTATACAAAAGAGATCGATCATCTGGGCAGGAAAGTTATTATCTACTACAGTATATCGGATATTAATACACTCGCGTGCAGAATCATGGGAACTAGGGTTACTGCACGGAGGATACAAAATAATAAAACTGCCGTTCGTGTTCGTCAAATAAGGTCATGTATATATTAAATATAGCGAAATTCATCAGAGGTGATACCAGACAAACATATTGGGAATGGCGAAAATAGCCGGAGGTCAGAACCAAATTACAGAAAATACCCCAAAAAAATCCCTGAATGGACCTTTCCCGATATAATTTTTTGACAATAGATTCATTGAGGCGTGACCGTCTAAAGCTTCTATAGCATAAATGTCTGGATAGCATAGTTTGAATTAGAAAGAGAAAACTAAATTTAACGTCGCGTTTAATCTAGTTTGATTTCGGCCTATATGCTTCAACATATGGAAGTGTAATTTTAATAAGTGACAACTGGCATATTGTCGAATTGAAGTTGCCAAAATTTCTGACCATTAGTCAAACTTGGGTAGAGCTTCACTCAGATTTGACGTTTATTGACGAGAAATCTGAAATATCTCAACATTGACTTTAACTGCTATAAAACGTGACTTCGGATAGTGTAATATCATATATGTCCGAAATGCAGACGCAGAAGCGATATATAATAAATTGCATTCACAATGAATTGGGTAACGTGCAATCATTAAAATGATCTATATATGGAGAAGGAAGTAAGGTTTAATGTCGCGTTCAGCAATATTTCAGCTATATAGCGACGATCAAACAAAATTGTAAGTATTCTAACAAAAACAAGTAAACATCCCAGCAATCCAGAAGCAACCAACACAACACACCAAAGACATGCACACACATTAAAACTTATGCAACAAACCGATTTCTTTCAAATAATCTCCTTTACCTGACCAAAAAGATCCTCTAAAGTAGCTGCTCGATAACAAGAATCTCTTACAATCTTAAAATCTATACGGTCGATAAGAATATGTTTCACTGGGAGATCTTCGTGACATGGAATACACCTTGGGGCATTTTTTTTCTTCAGTAAATGTTCGTGAGTTATCGGGTATGGCCGATTTACCATCGCCTGATCATGGCTTGATCGAAACGTTTCTGGCTACTCAGATGAATTTATCCTAAAGTTCAAGGAGTTTGTTATTATCCACTGCATCCAATAAAGATTGAAACAGCTTTCTTACATAAGCACAAATAGAAGGTCTGAAATCGCTAAATGGAATCCCAACAGGATCAACCTAATTATCTAGGGCTGCCTTAGCCATTTCATCAGCATTAATATTTCCTTTGATGCCAACGTAGCTAGGCAACCAACAAAACAGAACATCAATCTGTTGTATAAAATATGATATATATGCTGTACTACAAGCCAATTGTTTCCGGTTACAATGATTAAACAGATTCTCGGTTTGAATAATTTCTTCCAAATCGCGCTTTATAATAGAGCACCTTTCTCGCTGATGGCTTATTTTATTGTACTAAGAGAGATTGTTAATATATTCTCCAATGAACGTAGAGGGTGCCATTCCTAGCGGAGATACAGTGCTTCCGAGAATCTATCTAATCGTTTTAACCTAGACCAATGGACTTCCACACTTTAAATTTTAATCATACCATATGGACTGTGCATAATACCAGACCTGGGGGGCATTACGCCCCCTGTCCCCCACCCACCAACTTTCTGCGCTATCTTCGGGTCGACAAACAATTGAGAGCTGACGCTCCGTGACTTGTAGTTTATCATAATGAGGGCATGTTGAGCCTATTTGCATAACCCCCGGGCAGAGGATCATGAATAAATTCAAAATGGCGCCACGTGGGGTATCAGAAAAGTGCTGTTTTTGTTATTTTTCTTCAAAATTTCTGCTATTTTAGAGATCACGTCCAATTAATCGAGGTACTTTCTCGATGCCTTCGAGATGGATCGAGAAATTTCTCGACTGAAACCGGGAGGGCAGAATCGGGACCCCTGACGACGTCTCCCGGTTTGCTCCCAGTTCTATCTCGATCGAAACGTCCCGATTTTCGAGATGGATACGAAATTGATCGGTAATCTCGAAAGGGGTCCCGGTTTAAAAATGTTGGACGTTTCTCAGTTTTCGGGCGATCAGAGTGTTGTGCGGGTAACATATTTTTTTTGGGAGGGGGGTCGATCGTCGAAAAAGCATGTCGTAGTCTAAAATAGAATTTCATGTTATTATATGTTTAATCGATATATCCATGATCTGAATCCAATTGAGAGAAAACGTTTCATTTATCTAAATAAATTAAGAATATAAAATTGAATGATTTTCTCACACACTGATTGTGTATCTGACTAATAATATCCGACGCGGAATAAATGACATATCAACTGGATATAATCCGAATAATAATCATATGAAAGCATGCTATAATTATTATTCCATAAAATTGTTTTAAACCAAACATGGATCGTTTCAACCGAAAAATGGAGTGACCGGTGTTTTAACCTCGATGTATAATTTGTTTTATAATTTTGTATTATTCGTTGCAGATTCCATTTTACTGCGAATTACTGTCTTGAAATATAATTCAAGTAAGGAGATTATATCAACAGAGTTTATTTCTGACATAAGCCTGCCTGGTAGAGGTTAGCGGAAATAATGACATCGGAACAAGAGGTGTTGATAATTCACACCACAGACGGTCTGTGAAAACTGTCGGCTTGAAACAACAGCGAAGAGAGAGAGGTAAATGAAAGTAATTAGCGCCCAATTCAGAGTGCAATCAGGCTTTGAATCAACGTTCATGTACATTTCACTACAACAATACCACGTGTTGTCAGTGTGAAAAGCTTATATGGAATGCTTAAACACTTCGATCGCGCGTTTATGTTTATATTATCCATGGCTTAATGCATGTGTACTCGCCGGGATTCGTCTCGCTGCAACAGAGAAGTACATACAGAGCGAACATACGTCTTGCGGATGGTTCAAGCTTCATTTGAAGGCATGTCGATTCCATTCTCGAAGCGAGTCGATTTATTTCGAGGGGGATCGAGATGGACTTTTACTTCGAGAGAACACCGGGAGCAAACCGGAACAACAATCGATAGAGATAAACCTGGACCCTTCGAGACGAGATATTTATCGGTTTTACTCGTTCATCGAGAATCCGTCTCGATCGATTGGACGTGACCCCTTATTTCACGTCAGATTAATATTTACTAATTTATCATGCATTTTTTGCGGAGAAATTACATTAATAAAAATTTCGAAAATCCCCGGCAACATAGGGTTAATATCCCAGCTTATAAACTTTTACCCCCACAAACGAACAGTCCCCCCTTTCCCACTCCGTCACCCTATACCCCCTGCGCATAAGTAACTGAATGCACACCTACACACCTACACACCTACGCTCAGACGACCCCCCCCCCCAACAAACACACCACGCCACACACACACTTCTACCTCCAAGCTTTATCACCACAATCTCCTCCGTTCGACACATTTCTATTTCAACAGCAATTATCGGCTATCCCTCAGTATCATTCATTTGGTTGTGTTTAATGCAGCCATATATATGTATATCGATTCAGCTCCCTCTTGAACAAGTAACCTGCCGCTATGGTGGAAGTCATTTCGGCGGAGGCAGTGGTCTTCATATGAACACATAATCGTGCACGTTAGAAAAAAAACAGATGTTGTTATAACCCCTGTATTTTATGATTATCATTTCCAGAAACGTCTTAGCCCACATGATTTATTAATACAAGATAGTAGGAGAGAAAGTGTAAATCTGTTCACCGTTAACCTCCGAGTACCACAACCTTTGATGTCACCAAAGGTCAAAGGACCAAATTAAGCTTGCTTTTTCATCGACCATAATCGTGGTAGCTCTAGTGCCGGCACTTCCGGTCACGTGACCCGGCGGTCACTTCCGCGGTGATAAGGTCACCACTGCCGCCTACAAAAAATACGCTTCAATGATAATTTACTCCAAGTCACCTCAATGTTAATTTACCCCAAGTCACTTCAATGTTAATTTGTTTCAAGTCACTTCAGTTTTAATTGAGATTTTGTGAAATCACTACAGCTTGACCTTAGTGGTCAGTCATATCTTTAATATTCACCAGTCACTTCAATGTTAATGAATATTCAGCGGGTACTTCACTGTTAATTGAACTTTTGCTTCCCCAGGATTAAATACTGGTTTTATGATACCGTACCAAAGACTGCGCGAGATTGTGTAATAAAGAGAAAATAACTTATCACAGAGTAAGAAACATATTTTCCCTAACGGTGGCGGAATTTACTAGTATCCTAGCATGTAGGACCTGGACGTTAAAATTCAATGCGTGGTGAGACAAATCTTCCCTTTCGGAGAGTTGAAATCTCTGAAAAGAGCTCTTGAAAGTTTTAATTTTATAATATATTGTTGACTGGCGAAGTCCTATACACTGTCTTGTAAGAGATGCGGCGCGAATCGTCTCGTCATCTTTCGGTCGCGTGCTCCACTTAACAAAATGTAGAGGTGTCTCCAGAAAATGTAGTTTTTTCTTAATTTTTAGGCGACAACGTATGCACTTTTGACGGAAGATCTTGAGTTGAAGCTTCCATCTGGCGTTTACTTTCCTTCCCAAGGGTATTTGATGGATAGTTTTTGAATAATCCATCAAAACTTGACAAAAAATGTCCTACGAGGCAATTTCAGTGCCCAAAATCGGCTTGGAAACCAGTAAAATTCCGAAACTTCTACCACACAGGGCTATACAGTGGTAGATTATTACCCGAATTTTCCACAGCACAGCCCAAAACCTCGTGATTCCACTATTATAAGACACTTTCGGTAACATTACGTCGAGTTGTACAAAACTTGAATAACGGCTTCGTCCAACATGAGTAAACGGTTTCGTCTCCATCATATTCTTGTGAGTTAATGGCTTCGTCTTTGCAAAGCCAGCTGGATTCACTTGGATTTTCTTCAGGCAACCAAGTGTAGTTAATAAAATCATCCTTTGAAAGACAGTAGAGTTATTGTTGCTTCCCTTCAATTTATATCGTGCATTTTGCTCGTATATTTAGATTCTATTCATCAAATTCATTGTTTCAGGTGACCATAAAAGGCAGAGGTTTGTCTTTGTTTGCATGTTCTTGTGTTTAGAAGAGACTGCGAAACACACAACGAAAAATCATGCATGGTTCCCTTGGTTTTGAAAGGGAAAAGCTTGGAGTCAAATTCGAGTTCTGGAAAAGTTGGCTACAGGAGCCATAATTTCAAAATCACACCAAAAGAATCTCGGGCTGTCGGACAAACAATCAAAGTAAATCACTTCATGTCGACCATGCCATCCATCTGGTCGAAGTGAAAGAAAACGAAACATTTGCAGGCCCGTACGCAGGATTTCTAGCGGGGTGGGGGGTGCGATTTCATACAAAGCGGAACGTGAGTCCCAGCAATGCGCGCTACAAGCGCGCCACGCCAGGGGAGTCCGGGGGCATGACCCCCAGAAATATTTGAAATTCTAAACTTCATTTGGCGCATTCTAAGGGGAAAATAGTGCTCTAATATAGCTGCTGCTGTGTTGTTTTTATAGGGTCCAAAAACGTGAAAATAACTGAAAAGTATGAACCATTTGGGGAAACATAAATAACAACAACGGTCGTTAATTCAGGTAAAAATACAAGCAATACTTGCACTGATTTATTTCACTATTAATCATCACTGTTTTGTTGTGTTGTTGGACAGACATAATACACGAGAAATATAACATTGGTCAATTATTTTCCGGTGAGACCAAGCGGGGTCGACGCAGAACTCAATAATCCTGAATATACCGCGTAACCGACAATCAACTTTGCAGGTGCCCCCCTGCGTACGGGCCTGATTTGATACAGTCGTTTCCAGTCACTTGTATAAAGCTTCATACACATTCATCCGTCTTTTCGGCAACGACAATGAGACAACGATAATGCGGCGTCGGCATAGAAATCGGTCATATGAAAATGAACTGGGGTGTACACATACGTACGGCACGGCAACGTCAACGCGTTAAAACGATCTGGAATCGGTCCAGGGGCGATTTTCCCACCGTTCCCGGACATAAAAGCGGCGTAACCACAGACAAACACATGCTTTCTGAGAGGGCAGAGCAGTTTATATACCCACAAGAGGATGCCCCGAAAAGCTGAAATGTACATTTCTATACCGTCGCCGCATTACCGTCGTCGCATTGTCGTTCGCGTTGCGGTTTTCTGAAGACAGCGAATTCCGTCCGAAAATTCATAGCGATGATGAGAACAAGGGTGAATTCGCTTGGTATTACCTCTCCATGACGCTTCGACCCTCTGGAATCAAGGGTGAACTTCGCGGTGCCTTAGATCCAGAGTGCGCCGGAAGCGCCAATTGGAACTGTAGATGTTCATCTGGGCAACACCAGGTTCGTGCCAAATGTTCGCCTACATTCTACGAATAAGCCAATCACGACGAGTTCTGCCTTTTGACTTTGACAATGGCATTTAGTTCACGGATATTACCTTCGCATGGCACAATCTTTTGATATTTTCTACCGCCCATCTCACCGAGGTAACATTTCATTATAAAATTACCCTTGGCAGATTGACTTCGTTCGCCGTGTATTTCGCCCGATATCAGATTCCCCAATCATTAAGTCACATGTCCCTTCCATTTAAACGAGTCAATGAAATTAACTATTTTCAGTTATTTGACCTGAAAACAGCAGACACCAGACATGTCAGTTTCATGTGAGTACACGAGAGGCAAGTCTGTGGACTCTGAGCGAGACCAAAGTTTTCTTGTGCATGCATTTTTTTGTTTTTCTTAAGAAAATCATATTAGAAACGGCCAAACATATTTGAAAACAAATAAAATCGGCGGCAATTCACAGGGGAAAAATGTGTTTTCTATTTTCTGGTGGGGACACTTCAAGGCCCCAATGCAACAAATTCCTCCTTACCGAAGGTGTGTCTTAGTTTCGGGCTGAAATCGGTTGTGATTATTTCGGACACACGCTACTTTTCACAGATAGCCCTTGTTACCGCATGGCTACGTACAGAAGTTTCTACGTCTAACAATTAACACCAGACTTTTCGGCAGCAGTAAAACCACACACACTTTGGAAATGATGCCATATTTGGATAGTATGTACTATATTGGTCCACGTGGTACCGTGTTTAATTACTGTGGGCTAGCTACCTGATTGGCTAAAAAATTATATCTGGTTTACTGTGATTGGTACAGCACGTCACAAATTCTCGTCATGCAGGTCTGTTATGTCTACTATGCTACAACACGCTGAAATATTAGCGCGAATAAGATTGAATCTTGAAACGAATGGCCCAAGCATAGCAGATTCGTCAGGCCGATCAACTCGATCTTCGAGCCAAAAGGTTCTGGATAACAGCGAGGTATTGGAGATTGGACATTTCCTTTGATTTTGAATAGATTTCCTTGGAATTTCATCAGGAAAGTTTCATGTGCAGATTAATGTGCGTAATTTTACTGGGCTGTGATCATTTTGGCTACAAAATAGTGCCGGAGACCTGTGGCGCATGAAATGTCAGACAGTCAGCAGAACAATAAAGATGTACAAATCATGTGACACCGGCATTGACTGGCATTCCAGGGACGTTAATCCTCTCACATTGTGTTTTAGCTGTTTTACCTGACTGCGGCGTTAGTGAACTATAGGTCTATGCAGTCTTGCAGTTCTGCTGGAACTGTCCCATTCATCAACTAATGAGCTGATTAAGGCATTGGACGAATATTACCAGAGAAGAGACCGTTAACCCAAAACAGATTAAACCGTTTCCGTTAATTTCCATCCTTTAGACGAAGCCGGAATAAAAGTTTCAAACAACAAGCCGAAGATTGACCGAAAATGTCTTAAAGTCACAGAGTCACCATGTTTTCTGTTATAATAAGGAAATTTCAGTCAATAATCTATCATTCGGCAGCCAAATATGTCAGTAGTTTCAGAATTTTATCCCTTTGAGAGCTGATGTTTTTACACTGGGTCGGGTTTATATGCCATGTTCGATAGAGTACTGATCGATTGCAAAAATATTATCAGTCAAATATCCGTGGGAAGAAGACAAATGCTAGAGTGGACTTTAATTTCAAGTCAAAAATCTATAGGTTGTCGCTAAGATAAGAAAGAGAATGATTCCCTTCCCACGACCGCTCACCTTACTGTTCGCTAGAGCACGCGACCGGAAGATGACGAGACGATTCGCGCCGCATCTCTTACAAGACAGTGCTATAGTCTGTCCATTATAATTAGTCGTCTACTTTGGAGCTTGTAAAAAAATCAGTCGTTAACTCTGCATAAATTTTCTTTTTTTTGCATCGTGTAGAACGAACTGAACAAAATGATCACCATTACTCCGTGATATCGATAATATATCACGTTTGAAATAACTTTGCAATTCTCTCCATATAAAACTACAGTACAGTTGTTTAATGTGCCGGGCCTCAAATACATAGGGAGACGTCATAATGTATTCGTGTTCACTAGCACAAAGGTCAACAATACCATGTACGGTCATTGGCGTGTGTTTGGTTTAACATTCGGCAATTTCACCGAGCGTGGCATATAAGCGACACTCTCACGAACCGCCATGTTATTACTTTATACGGTATCAGTGATCCCTATGTGAGACCCGGTACATGAAACAACTGTACTGAAGTTTTTCTATGGAGAGAATTACAAATTTATTTCAAGCGTGATATATTATCGATATCATGGAGAAATATGAGGCGCCGTTTGTCACTTTCTGATATAATCTATTCATTTATAAAAATCTGGTATTTACATTATGACGTCTCCCTATGTGATTGAGGCCCGATACATGAAACAACTGTACTGGAGTTTTATATGGGGAGAATTGCAAATTTATTTCAAGCGTGATATATTATCGATATCACGGAGAAATAGTAGTCATTTTGTAGAGTTCAGTTTATTCTACACGCTGCAAAAAAGAAAATTTATGCAGAGTTTACTACTGATTTTTGACAAGTTCAAAAGTAGGCGACTAATTAAAATGGACAGACTTCAGTATTGTAATATTCGCCTCCGTCACGGCAAAATAGCCTGGAGGTTGTCGACGTTGAATTGTTGTTGTTGTTGTTGTTGTTGTTGTTGTTGTTGAACTTACTTCTGTTGTTGCCTTGGCCGGATCGCATGGCTGTGTATGTCTTTCCATAGATAAGGTAAACACATGTAGTATTTGCCCGGTGCCACTCCTCCCTATCGATGTGTAAAAGCGGCTGGTAGCGGCCGCATCTGTAAAACTGAATCAAGCTTGCGAAGAGTGGCCCACCTCCGCCGGCTTATCAGTGGTATGTATTGTCTTCTTCGGTCGTCTGGCTTTGGTAAATTTCCTAACAGCTTGCGTGGGTTGTGTGGTCTCAGAAAATGTGTTATTTCATTATAGACACATATCACATAGCTAGAAATTTCTAGAAGGCGGGCAATTGTCAACGGAAAGTGCCGTGACAACCCGAACAGTGTTGCTCTACCCTGAGACAGATTCAATATGTGATATGTATAATATAACGGTGCATATATAATATATGTAACAATGGGAATATTTTTATGGTGTGAAGTATAAGGTGTGGGTTTTTAATCGATTCGGATGATGCTGTAGCGTATGATGATAAGGGTAGTGTCGTCAGTTGAAATTCGTTTGTAGTAATGGGGCACATGCGCTCCGTCAGGAAGGCCTGGTGTGGCCATCTTGAGACATAGGTGAACGAATTATGGTCCAGCTGGGTCGTGTGGGTCTCGTCTTGAAAGCGTCCTTGAGTAGAGTCAGACTGGTGTACGTACTTTTCATTGGAAGTCACGCCAATATGCGCATGTGCAGTTGGAAAATAGTATAGAAAGGGCGTTTGGGTTGGAGTTTTGGGGTAGTTGTGAGTACGATGGGAGGGGCCGTTGGTTGACTTTCAATGTTAAGTCATGGTGCGAATGCGCAATCGTCGGGAAGGCCTCGGGTGGACATTTTGGGGTCTGAGTGAGCAATCCTTGGTTTAAATGGGTCGTGTAAGGTATCATCTTGAACCTCTTGTGGGGAACAGTCAGGCTTTTATTTTATTTATTCTTGGGGGCGGGCGGGGGGGGTTCATTGGAAATTGTGTCAATCCACGTTTCCTCTCCATCAATCTTCCCAATACGTTTTGGCGCAATCAGATGAGGGAAAGATGAAAAACAATCATACTCTGTCTCACATACACATTTAGTTATCCCCAATGTTACATCATACCTACGCTGGGGTGTCGCACTGGGCATGTCTATGATTTTGCCCACTTGCGTTGGACCAATTCGATCATTTTCTGCGGTAGCAGGCTATAATTTTTAAAGATACATGACTGCTTGCTGATGTCAGGGCGCATGATGGTGTACGCCTGTTATAAGTTATCCTGACCGGCATCTTCTATCGTCCCAGCATGAGCATTAACAACCTTATCCATACAAAAGCTGGGTTCTTCCTCACTCAAACTTCCTTGTGATGTAACCTATCAGGGGTCGAGCTCTCCTTATCAGTGGATAGACTTTAAGCAGTCTCGTGGTTTCATTATTGTGGCTGTTCGCTCGATTTCCGTATGGGCCGGATCATTGTCCAGCAATTTCATACTTATGAAGCCCGTTGTAGCCTCGGTGCCAATGTGGTGTGGGCTAAAATTCCGGCTTCCTCTTTCGAATACCCCTTGTGGTGAAAATTTTATGGTGTTCAGCGTCTCGCTCACCTCGGTGTCCATGCTTTCTTTGGTCAGATCCAACCTTAGCTTTATGTTCTCAGCGTTGAGCGCGTGATCCGTTTGTACGGGTTTGGGTTGAACCGTCAAGGTTGACTGACGAGAGTATTCCTGAGCTGGTGGCATGAAGAAGGGGGGCTGGTGGCATGAAGAAGGGGGGCGGGCGGGGGCGCTGTATGAGAGGGAGTTGGATAGGGTCCACTGGACGGAAGCTGCCAGGAGTGAACTCGTTGGATGGTCAAAGGGTCGCTGCCTCTCATTCTGACCTCATTGTGACCACTCGCTCGGTACAGGTGGGTCGAAAATCGACAATCTTCCGGCGAATGGGGTTTTGAGTCTACGAACAGATAGCCGTACTGACAATAGGTGGCGGGTTGAAACGTCTGCATGAAATAGTCGATGTTCGACTCAAAAACACGCGGATTTGCAATAAGTCGATCGAATTGGTGAAAGACGAAGTATTGACAGTTTCTAGGCAATGCCTCTGGATGCCTTTATTTGAGGAAAGAGATTCTGGGTCAAACAGATGACGCACAGATTCCCATGATGTGACCATTTAGCCGTCGATTTGGATTTTATCTGACCGCACCTATTAAATCGTCCAGTACTACCACTTTGGCCTGCTCGTAGTCGAAGTAATGCGCTTGGTTCATATCTTGAGTAATGCCTGCTACGGAGCTCACATTCGTTAACCTTGTAGTTTCCTAGGCGGACTGCCACTGGCTGTAGTACCAAACACTACGGTTATAACTGATGGGCCCTTCTAAGAATTTCATCACCCAAGACGTCTTGCCACACCCCGTCGGGCCGCTGACCGTCATGGTATAATGATGCTTTAATACTCTTTGACGTAGGGGTGTTGATGGTACTACTTTTTCTTGCATACATTGGGCTTGAAAGCAAATATCTACGTAGAATACATTGGGTGGAAAATGACTTCGAAAACGCCTGACGAGCATAAGCCTTTGTTCTCGTGTCCTCTGATACCCATCCTGTAAGTGAAGCTTTTATGCAAGAGCTCGGAACGCGGAAATGGGATAGTTAAGATCTTGAAGCTCTGGGATGGGACAGTTAAGAGCTTGGGCTCGGAGCTCCGGCGTGGGACAGTTGAGAGATTGAAGCTGGGAGCTCTTGGGGTTCCGATTTCCCAACAGTCACGGGTCATGCGGACATGAATCAGCCCTCGATGTGTACAGGCTAGGGTCCTGACCAACAGATGATTCCGGGCATCCAGAACCAGATACGCTCCTTCATCCAGCAGTGGGATGCCTTCAACTTTTTTACCCTGAGCGGAGCGTTCTCCAGGATTGTGTGATCACGACGTATTTAGATATTTAAAATAAAACATTAAGCCTATATTTAAACCGTCTATATTTCATTGGACTACTAATGTGGTAAATATATATATATATACATATATAGAAAAAAATACAAAACACCTTATGGAAAGAGCTAAATTCTTCTATTCCGACTGCAGTTTCCGACCTTTCTCCACCTCAGTATTACCTCATTTTTTATTATTGTAAATACATGTTAAAGGGTCATAACTCTTGATTGTGTTCCCTGTTACAAGAATAAAAAAAATTAGCATAAAACGGTGTGATGGGTTTATTTTCTGACTCGCTCATGAGTCCTTTAGCCTAAGTGGTATAGCTCCATTAATGTCACTGGGAGTATAACAGGTATAATTGACCTCTGATGTCAAACGCAAATGACGTCACAAAAGGCCAATTAACATTGAAGTGACTGGGAGTAAATTAACATTAGAGTGACTGGCAGTTACTTAAGACTGGAGTGAATGGGGATTACTGTTTGTCGGCGGAAGTAGTGAACGTATCACCGCGGAAGTGACCGCATCTCCATGGAGGAATATGACCGAGTCACGTGTCCGGAAGCGCGGGCATTAACGCTGGGACGATTAAGGTCGAAGTGGAAGCAAGCGTAACTTAAGATCTACGTGACCTGTACCTACATTCGTTGTAGAGATACAGCCAAAATAACGAAAATTAATAATCCCTAATAATTCCTACCACAGAATAATGTTATAACATTAGTTTGATTAGTGCATCAAACTCTTATAACAGAAGAGGCGTTAAGGGTACCGAGTCCTCCTGAACGCACATTAACACACCCTCTAAAACATGTCTTTATACAGCTAAAAGTATGCCCCGTGGCTTGGGTAATGTATATATTTCTTGAAAACACATTCCTAAAGGATTCCAAATATATAAATTTGTTCACTTTAAACCTGTAGGTTGTGAAAATATTTGAATTTGAAAAATAATTAATTTAAAATTCAATTTTAATTTCTTAAATGCCACTTTTCAAAAAAGTATTCAACTTATCGTAACTTACTTCATCATTTCCTGTAGAAGACAACTCCAACAGGAAATCCGTGTCTCAATTTCATCTCGTCGACTGTATAACAAAAGAGATGATTACAATTTCGACATCGTAAACTATCCATTTCTGGACAGTAATATTCCAGTGGGACCTGCATGTGGCGTATACATCTCACGCCTTGTAGCATTTGCTAGATCCTGTGTTAAATGTGACGATTTTAATCAACGTCACAAAAACATTGTTGCAGAAACTTATAAAACAGGGCTACACCACCAAGCGCCTCCACTCAAAGGTTCTCGAATTTGGCGATACATATCACATGCTGATAGCAAAATACGAGCGTAGCGTGCAAGATCTATGGCGTTACGTTTCGTAACTTGTGTCTAATTCCGCTTTGCCGAGGCTAGGAACCGTAGTAGCCCATGTACTTCAAGATCCTCATGGTAATCATATGAAGTCACAATCAAAGCGTGACTGAGATACATCATTCTTTAGATGACGACTTTACAACGAATATTATGGATTAAGAATACTGATCAGCGATACGGATTGATATTTTTGGAACATCATGATGTCTTGCCGGCATCATTGAAAACTGTTGACCGCTTCTCTCTTGCAGGAAACAAGCCTATGTTTATGTATACTATGATTGTCTTTTTGAATTTGATGCTAACACTGTTATATGGAATATGGAATAGGTCTTTGGATTATGGACGCGGATATTCTCTAATGAACGACGGCTGAATTATGAATGACGGACCAGACGCTTGTACTTTTAACCTGTGTATGCCTGGATTCTGCTGTTGGACAAGTTGTCCCCGAGGCCGGGCCCCTGCACACCCAACACTCATAATGGATACAACAGAAAGAAATAATAGTAAGACAGATCCGAGGAACCCTAGTGCAGGTTTCTCGGCCGAGTCTCTAATAGTTCGAAATGCACTAAGACCTTTTTCAATCCAAATGACAGATATATTTCTGACCGCCAAGCAAGGTCACGACATCAAACCTTGTAACATTGCGCTTGATGATTGTTTAGCACCGAATTCTACATGTAATAATTTCAATATTTCTATATATGGACACCGTGGATGTCTCACGTGTCCACTCTTTAATACTTCAGCGTGTTTTTAGTTCCGCGTTAGCTGGTAACTCATATTCTGTAAACTCGTATGTTGATCTTAGTTGTTCTACTACAAACTGTATTTATTTAGTTCCCTGTAAGAAGTGTGGTCAACAGTATGTTGGCAAGACCACCCAAAGACTCCATCTTAGGGTGAACGGTCATAGAAAATCCGTTAGGAAAAAGCAATTGCTTATAGGTAAGCATTTTTCTGGACCCGACCATGGCTGGGACAACTTTAGTATTCAGATCATAGACGTCGTCTATCCATCTACCAAGGATTCCCCCTTTGGATTTGAGAGAAAAAATCCGAGAGCGGGAACTATTCTGGATGCTAGAACTTGGGTCAGTGTTTCCGTATGGTTTAAATGATAAGGTCAGTGGGTTCGGCAACGTTACAAACCGCCGTTCAAATATATCCAATATTACCCAGCTATTTAAACCCCATCAACGGAGACATAGCAGCCATGGTTGGAGAAAGTTTAATAGTGCGATGATTCACTATCATATCACTTTAAATTACTTAGTGGGTTTAACTAACACACCCAATAGTACACATAGCTTACGTACAGTGCTGTATGCGTTACCCCTGAGAGCTTTAAATCATATAGCCAGAGATATACAACAATCTGCGTCTTCAGGAAATATAATACCACTCAAAATCACTAAAGTATGTCAAGATATAGCGTAAAGACGGTTGTATCGTCCAGTGAACATAATCGAAACATCCCAAGATCGGCTTTTCTTGAAACTCAACTACTTACATAAATGACTGGACATTATTAATTTACCTCGAATCCTGAATGATCCAGAGGTACGCAACACTGTACCAAACTATTTTAAGTTCACAGAACCTCCTTGCATTTCATATAAGTATACTAAATCTATAGCCACCCAAAATATTCAATTACTCTAATGCTGTCAAGGAATTTGACTAGAACTTATACACGTCAGGGGGCTATAGTTTTAATTGTGAATCGTCGAACTTTATCTATACACCATGCAAGCATGTTGTGACTGGTGACCTTGATGTGGTGAGTGATAAGGACCTAAGATTACTTCTGATGAAGGGACCTAAATATAGAGAGCCGAGAAATATAAATCTGAAGGCCGATCAGAAGATAGTCCTGTCTGCTTTGGAACAGTACGTTATTGATTGGTCTAAGCGAGAAAAATTTGAACCTACAGTACTCGCTGATTGGCTGGACCTCACCAAGAGCAAGGTCGTTGAAACAATCCGCCATATCGACAGAAGTACTCTTCCCCAAGCAAAACAAGTACTGAGAAACCTCAATTCGCAAGAAGTTCTAGCAAATCTCCAGAGTAAATTCGTCATAGTCCCAGCAGACAAAACTCCAAATAATATAATATTCATATGTAAATATTACTATTACCAGGTGCTGGTTGAAGAATTGAGTGTAAACATATCGTCATCAAATATGTCTACTTACTCTCAAACTGCATTTACTCTGGAAGATTTATCTAACAATCACAAAACGTTTCTCAGGGAAAGAGGTATTTGTCTTCCAACCAAACATAACGGTATACCAAAAGTATACTGGACTCCCAAGATGCATAAATCATCATACAAAGCTAGATCCATAGCTGGTTCTAGAAGCTGCACCACCAAGCTTCTTTCCACCCTGTTGACGAGGGCCCTTCCGGAGGTAAAAGCATTTTGGGAAAGGTATTGCGCCACTATTTCTAAAAACTCTGGCGTTGAATGTATGTGGACATTGAAAAACTCAAAATGTCTTACATATGAACATCCGGCATCATTGAAAACTGTTGACCGCTTCTCGCTTGCAGGAAACAAGCCTAATTTTATGTATACTATGATTGTCTTTTTGAATTTGGTGCTAATACTGTTATATGGAATGTGGAATAGGTCTTTGGATTATGGACGCGGATATTCTCTAATGAACGACGGCTGGATTATGAATGACGGACTAGACGCTTGTAATTACGGAAGAACTTGATGCTAAAGATCATATACCGTACAGACATGTATAGACATGTATCCACATGGGATTTCTCGACTCTCTATACTACAATCCATCATCAGGACCTTATTGAGCGTCTAAGTTCATTAACAGTATCTGTGTTCAAGAAAACTGATCGTAGATATGTTAATGTCGGAAGCCATAAAGCATTCTTCAGCTCTACTACATACAAGAGATATCATTCATGGGATGTTTCTGTGTTTATAGAGTTGCTTGAATTTCTCATTAAAAATATCTATGTAAAATTTGGCAACACAATATATCAACAGCATATAGGTATTCCAATGGGTACTAATTGTGCACCTCTATTGGCTGACCTATATCGGTTCTCTTGTGAATATGACTACATGCAGGCGCTTTCAAAAACCGATCCATTCAAAGCCCGTTCCTTCTCATTCACCAAACGCTATATAGACGATCTTCTCGCTGTGGATAATCGTTATATAAATGACGCAATGAAGGATATATATCCACCTTCACTGGATTTGAAGGAAACTACAGATAACCCTACAGGCACATCATATTTAGACCTATATCTCTATAAAAATGAAGCGGGCCTTCTCTCTCGTCGACTGTATGACAAAAGGGATGATTAGAATTTCGACATTGCATATGGCGTATACATATCACGCCTAGTATCATTTGCTAGATCCTGTGTTAAATGTGACGATTTTAATCAACGCCACAAAACATTGTTACAGAAACTTATAACATAGGACTACACCACCAAGCGCCTCCACTAAAAGTTTCTCAAATTTGGCGATACATATCACATGCTGATAGCAAAATACGAGCGTAGCGTGCAAGATCTATGGCGTTACGTTTCGTAACTTGTGTCTAATTCCACTTAACCCGGGGCTAGGGGCCGTATGAGCCCATGTACTTCAATATCATCATGGTACTCATATGAACAGGCACAATCAAAGCGTGGCTGAGATACATCATTCTTTAGATGACGATTTACAACGAATATTATGGATTAAGAATACTGATCAGCGATACGGATTTGATAATTTTGGAACATTATGATGTCTTGCCGGCATCATTGAAAACTGTTGACCGCTTCTCTCTTGCAGGAAACAAGCCTAAGTTTATGTATACTATGATTGTCTTTTGAATTTGGTGCTAATACTGTTATATGGAATATGGAATAGGTCTTTGGATTATGGACGCGGATATTCTCTAATGGACGACGGCTGAATTATGAATGACGGACAAGACGCTTGTAATTGGTCTAGTTCTAATGCTATTGAAATTTAATGGAATATTTCTTTACAAATCGAGTAACTCACAGTTTTGAACTTTGAAGTTGAATTTATTGGCAGTAGAATAATAACTAGACCAAAATTGACAAAACTGAGACATGGATTTCATGTTGGAGTTGTCTTCTACAGGAAATGCTGATGTAATTTACCATAAGTTGAATAATTTCTTGAAAATAGCCATTTAAAAAAGAAGGCTCATTTTTTTCAGTATTTTTTAAAATAATATCTTCACAATCTACAGATCTACAGTGGACACATTTATATCCTTAATGCAAGTTTCCATACGTTTACCTATATTTGCTGCAATGATATAGTCAAAATAACGACAACTGCATCAATTGATGGCAACGAGCGCCAATGGCAGTCGTTCCATACCTGTACCAAGTCGTTGTAGAAATACAGCCAATAAATCCAAAATTGCATCCTTCATAACGACTCACTTCAACAGTATCATATTACAATAGTGGTGATATGAAGCGAGTTTCATACATCTGTATTTGTCGCAGAAATATAACCATGGCGTTTCCGTGGTAACAGATGTGTACATTGCTCCATGAGATGATTTGAGAGACCGAATACACTGAAAAATTCCAGGTGGCCTCCAAGTGGTTCATTAAATCAGAAATTAGCATTTGATCTTGAGACAGGCCACAGGGTGTATTGTTGAGAAATATCGAAGCGATCATTTCCAGAGTGAATTATGGCATCACGAGTGAATGTAAATATAGTATTCAGGAAGAAAAGAAAATACGGAAAACACTAAATCAAGAGAGCCTTTATGGGCCATTTCGGATCTAAGTGGGTTGTACAGGGTGTCAACTTGAAGCGCTCGTTGAGATAACTTGGGTCACATGAATGGCGGGTACTTGCAAAAATAGAATTCCGGAAAAGACAAACATGCGGAAAAACGGACTTTACACACACTCATGTGAGTGTATATGGGCCATATTGGGTATACATTGAGTCGCGCAGGATGGCGATTTGAAGCGCTCGTCGAGGGCACCTTGGGCCGCGTGGTTGATGGGTTGATGCAAAAATAGGAATAAAAAAACGGACTTTACACCCAGTCAAATGATTTTATGTCCACATGAGTCGTGCAGGGTGTCGACATGAAGCGCTCGGCAAAGAAACCTTGGTTCACGTGACTGGCGGATGGATGTAAAATAGGAATCCGGAAAAAGAAAATTCCGGAAAAAAGACTTTACACCCAGCCAAATGGGTTTATATGGGCCATACTGAGTCCACGTTAGTGGAGCGGTGTGTCAACTTGAAGCGCTCGTCAAGGTAGGTAACGTGGCCAGCGGATGCCAAACTACGACTCGGGAAGAAACAAAATTGCGAAGGAACGGACGTTACACCCATGCATGTTCTTGTATAAGGCACGGGTGTAGGGAGATACTGTGAGCCATAGGGTGTAGTGAGCAGGGCATGATCATCCTCCATGAGCAGATCTGTATACCCCGTACTTTCGTACATGAATGCCAGAATTGTGGTCTAGTCTTCAGACTCCATAGTCAATTGATCGACCATCAATCCGAAAGACGTTTATAGTCGACGTTCAATCCTTCAACATGGCTTCAGAGACTACGGTATCAGGAGGTACCAAAAGACTTCACATGGGTATGAAGAGGATAAAATACTGTGTAACACAAAGACTCCCGAAGTCTACCGAAGACTGGTGGTCTACTTCCGAAGACTCCCGAAGCTGAAAGTGTACCCACTGATCCCACGCACTGAGTCCCTATGAAAACAAAGGGTCATTTGGAAGAGAATATGTGGTTACCACCAACGGAAAATCTGGACAATGCGATCAAACTACGAAAATGACCGCTCTATAGCATGTTACCGTTACATTTTCCTGGACTGAGGCTGAGGGTAGGCTATAGAAAACAATGCGGCCGACAAAGCATCTAACGCACAAGTGCGATTATACCATTCGCTAGAGATTGTACCATGCTATTATATAATACTAGCGCGTCAACAAGGTGTATGTTTCCAACCTTTCACACCACGGAATAGAACATTTTGAGATTTGCTGGGCCCCGATGACATCATGCTACGCCGAGACATTGTACAGAGGTTGTGCTGGGGAAAACCCTGTAAACTATTTATAGATCAAATACGCCACAATATAGGTGACATTAGGAAGTAATACAATAAGATGGTGTACAATACATTTGCGTACACTTCGCCATCCATAACATGGCTTGCGAATCGTCATTCGCAACTTCTCGGGGATCTCCGGTTTGAGATGTCCCTCGAAGGCCATTAACGCCATATTGGACTAGAGCGTGGTCACGTGTGTTTCGGTCTGTCAGGGAACTGTCAGTGACGTCACGGGAATTATATCTTGCCAATACGTGGTGTGTGTACCATTTAAACTGATGGTTTTCTATTGAAACGTGCTTCGAATGAAAAGAATAAACAGTTTTTAGAATATCTGACGTAAATCAGAGACTCGCAGGGAAATATTTGCTGGTCGGGGATTAAGGCTTCCGCGAGAGTGATTGGGCTTCGGAGCCATGCGTATTAAACCGTTCCGGCGCGTCACATCTGGAGATTCATAGGAAATTCATGTTGTCGTCCCCCAAGCGTAGAATCAGTCCCCTTCGTAGATTTCCGCTCGGGAGTTCCGAATGGCGAATCGTGTGTCTCCATTATCACGGAGCGATATCCGGTATTTTACCGGATTCTGTTCGGCCTTCATCCGGCGGAGAGCAGACTGGAGAAATCTGATAAATTACAGGTTTTCATACTACTTCGGAAACAGATATTGCCTGGGCTTACAAAACATATAGGTATGAATAACTTTCGTATCATCCAAGAGGTGTGGTAGGTCTGTAATTTTGAACAAGTAGGACATCACATGACACGAAAATGGCGGGTTACGTTGGGGTTACGTCGATAGACTTTAGCTGATTGGCTGACGAAGTCAAGTGGTATTGATTTCTGGAAATTCCCTCTTGCAGTTGCCGAAAGTAGGCTGAACATGAATACACACGATCCCAGGGTCATTCTTACCGCGTATAGATGACCCAGATGGTTGCAGGTTGGGTGTACAATGTTGTCGTGGTATGTAACATGATAGGTATTTACAACAAAAAGCACAGCGACTTTCAGCTATGACGCGATCCCAATGGAACATGCGCACATTGACGACACTTCCACTATACACCAATCCAGTCGGACGCTTCTCCACGAATGCATCAATATGACACCTCACATGAATCATCTGCACCAATATTGGTCGATCTCCATCCCCCAAACGTCTATTCAGATGCCCTTTTTTACTGCTCATGCGTAGATTTATGTTATTCCCATGACACACCAGTCCAGTCTGATTCTACTCTACGACAGCTTCAATAGGACACCCACACGGCCCATTTGGACCACCGATGGTCCACCTCGACCCCAAAACGTTCACCTCAGGCCTGCTTATGCACTGCATGCGCACACAGTACTTATTAGCGAAGGTCACCCAATGACCACGAGATCCCTTCTATAGTATTCTACAGCGTTAGGCAGAGAAAACAAGTACCCAGACCCCATAGAAGAAATGGCTACCCCATTACTCCTACTCCAAATATGTATTCCCGAAGATATCATTTAGCATTGAAGTGACTCAGTGACCTTTGAATCCTGTGTATCTGTGTACCTATTTCTCGTACAAATGTCAAAATCAGCGAAGATAACCATGCGTGACTGCCGCGAACCCGCGGCGAATAGGACAAACATGAGTTATCTGCCCCTAAATAGGCGGGAAGATCCACTTTTTCTACTACTGCTGCCTTTTGGGGAGAAGGGGACAGAGAGAGAGAGAATTAAGGTTTCATGTCGCGTTCAGCATTATTTCAGCTATATAGCGACGATCAAACAAAATTCTAAAGTACTCAAGACAATAACTTAGTAATCCAACACATTAAAACATACACACATTAAAACTTATGCAACAAACCGATTTCTTTTAAATAACCCAAGACACAGTCCCCTCTCACCCGACGAAAAAGATCTTGTAAATTAGTCGCTTGATAAAAAGAATCTCTTGCAATCTTAAAATCTATGCAGTTGATAAGAATATGTTTCGCTGTGAGATCTTCATGGCATGGTATATACCTCGGGACTGGCTCTTTTTTTTAGTAAATGTTCGTGAGTTAATCGTGTATGGCCGATTCTACATCGGCTGATCATGATTCGATCGAAACGTTTCCGGCTGTTCAGATGAGTATAGCCCAACGGTTGTTTTTTTGAACTCACGAAGTTTGTTATTATTCACAGCATCCCATAAAGACTGAAACAGCCGTCGCACATAAGTACAGATAGAGGGTTTGAAATCGCTATATGGGATTCTAACAGAATCAACCTCATCATCTAGGGCTGCCTTAGCCATTCTATCAGCCTCAGTATTACCTTTGATGCCAATGTGACTAGGCAACCAACAAAACACAATATCAATCTGTTGATCAAATCTACAGTCATGTAATTGTAGAATCGCTCTTCTCAACATATGTGCTATGAATTTTCTTGTTTCATGTTGCCCGCATAATGTGAAGCACTATTCTTAACTCATTGTGCGGGTTGTTAGTACTGAGGGGTTTCACATCACAGCCTGCCACCGAACACCCATTTTCAATGTATTTGCTTAGTTTTAACATGGCAGTGTGACTAACGTCACAGGACCTACGAAGTATGGTTTGATATGATTTAATTGTGTACTTGACCTAAGACATGTTTTTGCCAATTTCGAGGTTTATAGGTCACCAGGGATGGGGGAAATCCTCCCGAGGGTAGTGCATAGGTTGAATAAGTGTAGCAGCATGAAAACTTCCAGAATATATGGGAATTAGAGAATTCCATCCAATGATAACCATTCTCCGATGATCTGAATCTCGTACGGACCAGGCTTCCTGGTATCAGGAAATCTTCAATCCAAATGAAATGAAATCCCAATGAAACACATGAGCAGTGTGACTAACGTCACAGGACCTACGAAGTAGAGTAGGCATTAGGACTCCGACGCGAACTGAACTCTTGGAAATCCCCACCCCCAGTTGAAATCCTGCCTATATTAAGATGGGCACCGCCCAAGTCAGAATCGCCAGTGATTTTCATCAAAAATCACCAGAAATTTTCATCAAAAGTAGGTCAGCTTAGAACTTGTTGGTAACAGTCTCCTAATGCGCCTTCATTCCAAAAATAAATAACGATTGCCGATTCAATTTTACAATTTTTTAACTAACGGAAACAGATTGAATAATAAAAAGTTCAGTAGATTTCAAACTTTACGTGTAAAAATACATTTGCATCTCTTTAATGGTTTTCAGTGCCCTTGTCCAGGATCAAACAACTTTTTGAATCGCATTATTTTCCCAACAATACAACAATTTTTTATAGATAGTACTATAGTAGAAAGGTAGCATTTATGTAGTTTACGGTAATTCAACTCAAGACCAACACCTTCTCTGCGCAAGATAATAATGATTCTATGTCATTCTCCTGAGCATAACCGGCACAAAGACGAATAAATAGCGTCTCTACATCACGTTGTTATCTAGAGACACATCTCATTTTGGGTATCGGTAATCTGATGAATGTACTATTCCGGTTTTCTTGTTTCACATTATATTCTGTGACGGTTGATCGGTGATTTTCTTCATTGATAAACATTAAACCACCTCAGCTTCGTTGTGTGAATCGGAATTGCATTGCTGTTACAAGCGTCTAGTCCGTCATTCATAATCCGGCCGTCGTCCATTAGAGAATATCCGCGTCCATAATCCAAAGACCTATTCCATATTCCATATAACAGTATTAGCACCAAATTCAAAAAGACAATCATAGTATACATAAACATAGGCTTGTTTCCTACAAGAAAGAAGCGGTCAACAGTTTCCAATGATGCCGGCAAGACATCATGATGTTCCAAAAATATCAAATCCGTATCGCTGATCAGTATTCTTAATCCATAATATTCGTTGTAAAGTCGTCATCTAAACACACCAACACACTCCGTGGCAGTGATTCTGTATCCCCTAATCAAGGACTCAAAATTGATCAAGATTTGCAATGACAAGAAAAATTTAGACAGATTTTGTTTACACATGTAATTTTTTGTTTAAATTATATCCCAGTGTAATATATAGTCAATATTCAAGAGATACAAAAAAACCTCAAAGTATGTGCTCATATTTTCACATCATGATCAAAGTTACTTTATCTAGTTAAATTCTACCCAAAGAAAATAAATTAAGACCCTTTAAACATGCCGTCATGGCTTTGTTTCACCCTCAGTAAACTTTTATCATTGTTGCTCACACAGACTAATATGAAGGATGATACCACATCTTTCTTTCTTCTGCTGGGTTATTGCACCAGGCTGACTTAATTGGTTGATGTAGGATATTTCACCACCAGTGGGCAATTTGACCTGAATTTGAAGCCTGATGTGGTCTGTGGTGTAATGTTTGGATGTGAAATAGGATATACGTTAAAGGCCACAGTTTACATATATCTATAACAATATACTGAATTGTGTGTATTGAGGCTGGCAAGTTGGTAATATCAGTGTAGATAAATGCACTAACAAATGATGGAAAATTAGCATTTCCTATTTCATAAAAATAATTACGGATGGTATATCCCACCAGATTTTGTACTGTGTTATATATACAGTGAAACATACAGCCAAGGGTTCCCGATGGGCATGACAGTGCACTCGCTGAGCCATCAATAAATAATAAAAAAAATAATTATAAATCAGAATTCGGTCAGCTCAGAACTTGCTGGTAACAATGCCCTAATGCACGTTCATGCCAAAAATCAAGGTTCTAATGTCAACGGTTCTCTTTATTTTGCCGGCGAAAGGATTCGGATGGACTGACTGCCTCACTGACTCACTCATTACCGGACAATTTGCGATCTGTAGCCTACTTCGTAGGAATACAACCAAGGGTTTCCGATAGGCAAGACAGTGCACTCGCTGAGCGATCAATAAGTAATAAAAAATAATTATAAATCAAATTTTCATCAGAATTCGGTCAGCTCAGAACTTGCTGGTAACAGTCCCCGAATGCACGTTCATGCCAAAAATCAAGGTTCTAATGTCAACGGTTCTCCTTATTTTGCCGACGGACTCACTGACTACCGGACAATTTGCAAATGAGAGCCTACTTCGTAGGACTATAATGTTGAAATTCAAAAGGAAGTCCACCGAAAATCTTGTTTTTGTTTTCATATTATTATTTCATATTGCTCGTAAGTCAGATTTCAAACTGTTTCAAATTGAGTCGATTTTCACCATATCGTATCACATTATGCTCATTTGATTCGATTTTTTTATCTTCGGTTGAGAATATAATTGTTGAATTGAGCATGCCGACTATGTGGGACTCTTCATATTTCTCGTGTTTTAATTTTTTTTCATTTTCAATGCCTTAGCTGACACTAGAGATGTCAAGCCATTTCACTCTCTAAATCCATCTGTCTAATTATAGGCCCAGTTCGAGTCTAATTGCATAATCGCCAATGAAATAAGTTAACGATGCATTCAAGATGACAGACTTATGGAGTCCTCCGAAACTTTTGAATGTTATTCGTCTAATTCGTCTAAGTGATTATTTTTGGGTCGAAGCAGATATTTGTCGGAGATGAGAGGTTAGCTGATCATCTTGGGCCCATTTTGAATCTATTTGAATAATCTTCGACAGACAGCACAACGGTTACATAACGGTTCATAATAGCAATAACGTGAGGTTATCTGCCACTCTAATTACCCAGGTTGTTTCTTGAATTCAAGGCAACTTACGCAACACATATGGAAACATGAGACTTGGGGTTGGCTCAAGCATATTCTCATGATCCTCAGCTATAAATATGCTGTCGTGCTCGAAGTATCCTTTGGATCAAATCTTTACGCTTCTCGTCATGATTTGGCGTAAGTGTTTATGGACGTAATGTACACACCTGTGGAATCCAAATATATCGAACGGACGTAATGTCTTGATTTTGTGTGACGTCGTAACTATTAGAGCAAATAAAAACTTCACAGTAGTTGGGCAACTGTGTGGTCGGCGAACAGTTTGTTACTGTATATGCATACATAAATTCCCTCCGATGCGGCTAGAAAAGTGTACCTAAATGAATGAGGAACGATGAAAAACCCTCTCTCACATGACAGCACAGACGCCATCTGGAATTTATTAAAGGTCTTCTGAATCTTAGCTTTTAATAGGCTAAACAAACCACACTTGAATAAGGCATTAGGCCAGAAATGTTTATCTCATCAGCTTGTTTTGATTTGGTGTTATGGTGCCACTTCTGCTAGAGGATGTGGCGACATTAAAAAATAAATAAAGAAGTAAATAAATTAGTTGTGATGTCATCACTTTCTGAGCCAATACACTGTTTCCAGTAGCATGGTTGACAGGGTACCCATGGTCCACCTACATTATGGTACTGCTTGTGATACACTTCTATAGAAACCGTTCATGACAAATAACTTTTTACAGCACGACGAATATTATGAACCGCCGGCTGGGCAGACAATCGACCGTTTTTCTCACGAGG